>JABUQX010135096.1:0-2500 GCA_015478945.1 Trachelipus rathkii | reverse complement strand
TTAAATGTTATTTCCATTTTATGCTAGTATACATACATACATACATACATACATACATACATACATACATACATACATACATACATACATACATACATACATACATACCAGATTACAATGCTAAAATAGAAATAACGCTTAAATGGTATGTCTTATTTTATGCGCTTAATAACGTTTTGGTGATAATAGACCAAATATACGTGTTAAAAGGCATAAAACATTTCAGATAGTATGACCACCCATTTCCTTCTTGTGGTTTAAGGAGAAGCTCTGGAAACTGCAATAAATTTTTCCAAAAGTTCCTACAACCTTTATTATTTCATTATTGTCGTAAGGTATTATTTGAAGTTGCAGATGCAAATTCATTTTAAAATATTTCTTCCGATTTCTTTCCCAGTAAATATGGCTAGCCATTGTGTTCACTACATTTGTTGAAGTTAAGGCGAAGGGTCTTCTCTGACAAGTAAATATTTAGTACGTTTCGAAAGATGTTCCACACTTTCAACCACTCTTTGGCCAAAGGGGCAGTTAACTGTTTCTGAGAGCCTTATTGGGTGTCTTGGTGATAATTGAGTTCCATGACATGTTCTCAACCAAAGGTTTATTCTACCCCTTCCACCTGTGAGTGGGGGTAACGTATATATATATATATTATATGCCACTATATATATATATATATATATATATATATATATATATATACTATATATATATATATATATATATATATATATATATATATATATATATATATATATATTCTCACCACCTTTCTCATCATCCAGCCTGTTAGAGAAAGCCTGTCAGGTGCTACACCTCAAATTCTTCTTCACTCATCTCTGTCATCGAACGTTTGGTCCTCTTCCACCTCTTCTAGCGTCGTATTCCGTCGTTGCAGAGTTCCACTCACCTCTTCCATTCATCTCCTCCTCGGTCTTCCCGAAGGTCGTCTTCTCTTCGGTCTCCACTCCAGCACCTCTTTCTCAAACTTTCCCCCTCCTCCATCTTTTTCACGTGTTTAAACCATCTCAACTGACTTCTCTCCACACATTTCAGGGCCGACATCACACCCAGTTCCTGTCTCACCTGCTCACTCCTCATACTATCTCTCAGCGTCACGTCTTTAATAATTCTTTGCACTCTCGTCCCCGTCGCCTCTATCTTGTTCTTCTGCATAGTGTTCATCGCCCAACACTCAGCGGTCTCAGTAGTGTCCTATATATCACTACCTTCACTTCCGTAGGGATTTCCCTTTCTTTCAGTAGTGGGTATAACATTCCCACGTTTTGAAGCTTTCATTCAGATAAGACTTTTCAAGAATCTACTTTTAATGATGTTTTGAGAAATTCTGACTGGTTAATAAATATTCAACTCAGCTAACTCCTTCTATATTTCCCCATCTCTCTCTATCTCTCTCTCTCTCTCTCTCTCTCTCTCTCTCTCTCTCTCTCTCTCTCTCTCTCTCTCTCTCTCTCTCTCTATATATATATATATATATATATATATATATATATATAATATATATATATATATATATATATATATATATATATATATATATATATATATCTACTCTCTATATATATATATATATATATATATATATATATATATATGAATGAATATATATATGGATGAAAATAAAGCAAATAATTTCACATTACAAATTGTACATAAACAATTATATTTAGGTGGGGTTTAAGTTTCTAATGTGGGCATAATATTATTTTCATCCGGACAATTTTCTTACCGGAAAAGTTGGCCGATTTGTCCGGTCTGTCATTTACCGTTTTTTGACACTACTATTTTTCATTTACCGTTTTTTGACACTACTATTTTTCATTTACCGTTTTTTGACACTACTATTTTTACCGATCGCTAACAGGACATTATATATATATATATATATATATATGTATGTATATCCACATCTATATTTATATACCATATATATATATGCTGCTGCTGCTGCTGCTCTGCTATATGCCGCCATATATATATATAACACCGCTGTATATATATATATATATATATAGATCTCTCTCTATTTATCCTCATTCCCCACGCGTTCAACACCTTATTCCACCTATTCATGGCATCCTGTAAGTACTCCACCCGCTATGTAATCACAGCCGCGTCATCCGCATACACCAGTGTGTGTTCTTTGATTTCCATTGTACAAATCCCTTTTAGGCAGCTATCCAGGTACAATGTAAAGAGTATCGGTGACAGAACAATGCCCTGGCTCACCCCAGTCCTCACATCAAACCATCTTTCCCCATTCCTTCCATTTCTCACCATGTTTGTTGGGGTTTCATACATACCCTTAATCGCCGCTATCAATTTCTGCGGTATGTCATATTCCGGATCTTCTAATACTCTTCATAATTTCTCTCTATCCTGTCGAATGCCTTTTTCAAATCTATAAATCTATATAAATCTATAAATCTATAAATTCTTATTTCATTCTATGTTTTTTCTATCATCATCTTCATGTAAA
>JABUQX010135095.1:12500-14534 GCA_015478945.1 Trachelipus rathkii | reverse complement strand
GGATTTGGGTGTTTAACCGTTTCGCATTTATCATTGAAACGCTTTCGCGTTTTCATTACGCCGCTTCATATATATATATATATATATATATATATATATATATATATATATATATATATATATATATATATATATATATATATATATATATATATATATATATATTTATATATATATATATATATATATATATATATATATATATATATATATATATATATATATATATATATATATATATATATATATATATATATATATATATATATATATATATATATATAAGGGTGGCCCAAGGGTACAGAGGTATAAAAAATAAATTAAATTTATTTCTGACCCTCTCAAATTATGAGATGTGCTATAATAACGCTATTTCATAAATTCTAGTCTTATTGAAGAATATTTAATAGTGCTGACACATTGATGAATTCTAACAATATATAGTTTTCCTATACCACCCATGAGGTAACCATAGGAGACTTTTTTTTTTAATGTGGTTTTCTCAAAAGTCCTTATCCACAGTTTATATTTTTGTCATTAATCACATTTACTTAACGAGGATCATTTAATTATTTTACAAATTCCTTTTCAGCTGCTCTTTGGCTACTCTTGGAATTTTTTATCTGCGTCTTTCTACGATTTTGAGAACGTATTGCATCTAATCTTCGTTTTTTGTTAGATGATTATTGTAGTTTTGAATTATTGCTATAGCTCTTTCAGTATTGTCGATGATAACATTTAGACATTTTTTTTGCTTTCTTGTAGTCGTTTCTGTCGTGCCATTATGATGGATCTATGTAGAGAAATGACGAGTCTAAAAGCATTATGGGGAAAAACAAAAAAGGTAAATTCTGTAACAAAGTCTGCCAGTGTTTTATCGAGGGTGCCATCTTGGCCATTCAATACATATCGTTATTCCGGACTGTCTAGACATTTTCTTCTCGGCATCTTAAGAGCTTTAGCCATCTTGCATTTCATATCAAGTGGTACTTCATCATCCATAAGAGCAAATGCTACTAGTTCTTCGCCTTGGTATCACAAGTGATGTTTGAGTACTTTACTAGTTACAAACGAGAGTTCATTATCATCACAACACTCAAGATCTTGGAGATACTTTAAGTCATTTCTTGGAGCCGAATTTGCTAATGGAGCTAAAAACCAGTTGGGAATATAACACCCTACAGCAAAGCATGCAAATCTTTTTATTGCAATTTCTTTTTGAGTTATCATCTTAAACTGTGACTTGAACAATACCATTTTTAATGAATAGATGATTTGCACCATCCATCTTGCCCGATGCAGGGGACCAGGTTTAAGAAAAATAATCTCTCTCTCCAGGGTGCCTCTAAAATAAAGAACTGTCAATTCCAATGATTCACGATAATCCTCCTGTGCTTGGCATTTCTTTAATTGATTGATGCAAAAAGTCTAATATTTTTCAAGAAAATCTTGAAACGATTGAACAGCAGAATATCTGGTCCAGTTGCGACGTTGTATCATTTGTTGAAAGGAGCAGCCACAATAATTTCATTAATGTGATGGCGGTATGCAAAATCTAAAAGACCTCTTTTCAACTTTTGTTCGATAATTTCACAGGCACCTTTTTTTCCAGTATTACTTGCAGTAGTGTCAAAACCCATTCCACCTATCCTGTCTTCCAAGTTATAGTCTTTCGCACATTCAACTACAACATTTGCAACTTGCTCACCAGTCCCTTTTAAAGGTTTTGGTGCATCCAAAAGCTTTGATTTGCCCTCTCCGCTGACTAAAATAGCTAATCGTTCAACATTTTCTTCATGTGTCAAATTCTGCAATAATTTACCATCCCAGTGAATAGTATATCGTGAAACACCCGAAAATATTTGTTTAATATCGTCTGCAATTGTCTTACGAACTGCAGATCTTCGTAGTTGCAAGGTGCTCCTATTTATCACTACGTCATCAATATATTTTCCACACGCTTAAAAGGTAGCAGATAGCACTAACACTGTATTTTCATCACTCATTTTCGTTTTATCTAAAAACATTGCCAAG
>JABUQX010135095.1:0-10000 GCA_015478945.1 Trachelipus rathkii | reverse complement strand
TGTGTATCTTTCGGCGAAACTGTATGAAACATCTGGGTACATTGAAAGTTATAGGAGTAAATGGTTAGGAGAAGAGGAGAGAATTGATGAATGTATTTAGGAAATTTAAATTTGATTTCCTTGTTGTGACTGAAACAAAGGTGAAAGAATTGGTGAAGGCGAGTTGTGCTGAATGAAATGTGTGTATGATAGAGTAGGGAGGAATGTGAGGGGGGGATTGTTGGCAATTCTTGTGAGTGATTATGGCATAGAGCCATGGTGGATTTTGTACCAAAATACTAATAGTTAAATTTAAATTTGAGAAGGTCAAGGTATGTGTGATAGTAACATAGGGTCCATTTGAGGTTGATATTGAGGAGAGTTATACTTTCCAGAATAATCTAAACGATATTTTGGATGGGGTGAGCAGAGTTTCAGATTGATTTTGTTGGGCGACTTGAATGGTTGGATAGGCGATCTAAAAAGAAATGCTATAACAGGTGTCTTTGAGTTTGCGGGGGAAAATGGGAATGTTAGGAAGGTGATTGATTTCTTCTTGGAAAGAGGTATGTGTGTAAAATGTACATTCTTCAAACGCAGGAACATCCATAAATATACGAGAGTTAGTGTAGGCAGATGAGTTATCGAAGTGAGAAGTATGATTGATTTTGTGATGGTGAATAACGCGATGTCAAAGTATTTGATGAATATTAAATCAGTGAGAGAGTTGAGATGGGAATATCAGATCATGATGTTGTTTCATGTAAAATTAAGTAAAAAGTAAAGAAAGAAGAGAATAAAGTTGAGAAATTAAGTGAACAGGGCTATAAGGAAAAGTATGTGGGAGCTTGCAAATAAATCAGTTGAATGTGAACAAGATGAATGAAAAAATCTGCACTCAAATGATGAAAGCGTTTGTTAGCAGTTCAAGAGTAGTATGTGGGTGTGCTAAAGTAGGAAGTAAGAAGGTTAATTGAAAGTGGCAAAATGAAAAGGTGATACAAGCGGTTAAAAGTAAAATAATAGGCATAGTTGAATGTGCTAAAAGTCAATAATGTTATTACGAAAGAAAGGTGTATGGAAATATATATAAGGAGGAAAAAAGTAAGAATAGAAGTTGCATACGTAGGAATAAAAGAGAGGTAAATGAACAGATTGAAAAACGTTGAATTGTGACTTACAAGGAAATAAGAAGCTATTGTGGAAGAAGCACGAAAGGTTAAGAATGAGATTAGGGGGAATTTTCATAGAAAAATGAATAGGAATGGTACTTTAGTGACATTAAAAAAATATGAGGAAAGTGTGAAGAGAACACTTCGAAAATCAGTGTAACATTGGCAGTGATGAAGAGATGGCAGTGAATGTGTGTGGGTTTGATGTTGTAAGAAGAAATAGGTAATTTGGGGATGAAATAATTAGTATGGAGGAAGTAATAAGTAGAGTGAGAGTGCTGAAAATGTGAAATCTGCAGGTATAGAGTTTGATTGAATGGATGTGGAAGTTGTTTAAAAAGCGTTTGTGGAGGATGTAGTTCCTAAGGATTAGAGGAAAGCAATGATAGTACCTTTATATAAGAGTAAGGGAGATAAGCGGAGTATGTGCCTATGTAAACAGTAATACTCCTGCAACACGTCTCGAAGACCTCGAATCACCTAATTCGATGTTCTATGGCTTAAAATCTTTCTTACTTCTACTATAATAATCTTGTGCTTTTGCTACTGCTCTAACAGAACATATTTTCATGCCTTTTTTGATTATCTCATTACTTTTCACGAAACTGTTATATCTTCTCGTCCAAATACTGAGGCCTTCTATTTAAAGATTTCAATGAACACAACACTAAATCGTTGGGGTCCTCTCGCAATGATTCAGGTGGGGAGGAGGCCGAATCATTCAGCGGTCGTAACGATCTGGAGCAACTAATTAAGAAACCTGCACACATTCCGGATCGTCCCAACCAATCCTTGAACATAATTGACCTATGTTTCACCACTAGTCCTTCTCTATATAAATATATCACACTGGCTCCCATTGGTAAATCTGACCACAACCTTATATCTCTTAATTTTAATACTTTATCTCCAACATTTCCATCCTATCCTATGCGTACTTTCTAGCATTTTAATCGGGCCGATTGGGAGGGCTTTTCGTCGCTTCTACGCTAACTAAGACTGATGTGACTGCTTTGACTTTGAAGACGCTTCAGCTTCTGCCATTAAGGTGGAAACTGTATTCGTTGATGGGATGAGCAAGTTCATTCTTTCTTCAGCTAAATTTTTCTTTCCTCAAAATCCATGGTTCGATCGTCCTTGCTCTCTGGTCATTCAGTCTAGAGACAGTGCATATAGGGAGTGGAAAAATTCTCGTTCTCTTATCACTCTCGTTTATTTCCATTCAGCTAAAAATCGTTCCTGGGATACTCTTCGACGAGCAAAGCGGACTTTCATAAAACGAAAGTGCGCTGACCTCTTTGGTTCTATTACTGTCAAATCTTTCTGGCTCCTTGCCAAAAACATCTCTAGAAACTTCTGTAAATCTACCTTTCCTCCTCTTATTCGCTGAGAAAGCCAATCTCTTCGGCCTCCTGTTTTCCTATAATTCAACCCTGGACGACTCTGGCAATCCTTCTAATCCTCCTCATTCTCTCAGTCGTCCCATGGCACTACCTGTGATTACATTTGATCGGGTGCATGGGCTCCTGAAATCTATGAACGTTAGGAAGGTAAGCTGCCCAGATAGCATTCCTCCCTGTGTTTTGAGAGAGTGTGTTTCTAAGCTGGCGCCACCTCTCGTTCAACTATATTCTTTATGCCTCAATACTAGCACTCTTCCTCAGTGTTGGGAGCGCGCATATGTCGAGCCGGTTCCGAGAAAAAGGTAGCAGCTCTGATCCTTCTAACTATCGCCCTATTAATCTCACTTGAATCCTATCTAAGATCTTTGAAGCCCTTCTCAGCTCTCATTTCTTAGACCATCTGAAATCTCAATTTTTTTTACGATCACCAGTCCCGCTTTCAGCGTTCGAGGTCTACTGTTGATATACTTTCCTATCTAACCTATTTATATTTTTAAGCCTTTATTGACTATGGGAGACATTTTGTGTTGTGAGAGCATGTTGTGATTGACATATCTAAGGCATTTGACAGGGGTTATAAGCACGCGTCACTACTTTCCAAGTCCCCCTCCTTTGGGTTTTCTCTTTCTCTTTGCTTACTTATGTCTTGCTTTTTTTTCAAATCGTTCAATATCGGCTGTTGTTGATTGGGAGACCTTTTTCTCCTTCTAAGTCAATAATTTTGTTCCTAAGAGTTCTGTTTTATCTCCTACTCTATTCCTGATTTTCGTTAATAACCTTCTCAGCTGCTCATCTAACTCTATCCACTCATATGCCGATGACTCGACCCTCTATTATTCAAAACCCATTTCAAATTGCCTCCATCCTTTTGTTTCTAGGAATTGTCTTCTCGTACTTAGTTTTTCCGATCATATTCTCACTGATCTTGATAGAATTTCCCGGTGGGCCGTCTCAACCATCTGAAATTCAATTCTTTAAAAATCCAACTTCTACAAATCTCATTCTCTTAGATACCTTCCAGCTTTCCTGTCTCTTTCGGTGGTTCTCTCATATCTCCTGTTGACAATATGAACATTTTTGGCCTTAACATAAACAAAAAATGTCTTGGAAACCTCACATCACAATGGTTGCTAGGGCGGTCTCAAAGAAGCTTTGAGTTCTGTTTAAACTGCGAGACTTTTTTTCCTCTTCTCAGTTACTCTAACTATACAAGGGTCTCATTCGTCCGTGTATGAAATACTGTTATTATATCTGGGAGGGATCAGGTTTCTCTCGAGTTTTGGACAGGGTCGAGTCAAAGGCCAAAAAGCTTATAAACTGTCCTGTACTTTCCAACTAACTTTACCCTCTCTCTTTGCGACGCGATGTTAGAGCTTTGTCTCTTTTCTATAGGTACCACAGCGGCAAGCACTCGTGGGAGCTCCTTTACGACGCCTTCGTAGCACAAAGGGAGAAGTGTCTGCACACGGGTTTTGTGTACACATTAGCAACTCCAGGCTTGTTTGCTGTGGTGCATCCTTTTTTCCAGTCATTTATGTTCTGTGGAATTCTCTTCCATCTTCTGTGTTTCCTGCTGAATTTAATCTCTCTTACTTTAAGGCCTGCGTCTGTGCTCATCTATGAAATCTGCGTTAGATGACGACATTTTCATTGTTTAACACCCTCTCCTTGAATAGGGCTCTGCCCATAAGCGGTGGTAAAAAAAACTATAGAAACTATTTGGAAATTAGTTTATTGAATATTGAACTGAAGGTATATACGCTGGCAATTTGGTTGAAAGAATGTGTCAAGTGACTGAGGGATTGATTGGCGAAGAATAAGCTGCATTTAGTAGTTAGTGGTTGAGGATGTGTAGATCAAATTTTACAATAAAGCAGATGTTTGAGAAAATGAGAGAGGAAGAACAAATTATATTTAGGTTTTATGGTCTTACAACAGCCGTTTGACATGATTAATAGGCATGCTTTGTGGCAGGTGTTAATGATATATGGTGCTGGTGGTATGCTTAAGGAATCAAAAAGTGTGTATGTAGGTAGTAAAGCGTGTGTAGAAATAAGTAGAGTGGAAAATAAATGTCTTACTATTAATTGCAGAGTGATACATGGATGTATTATGTCACAGCTGTTGTTTAATTTGTTCATGGATGGGGCGATGAAAAACTAGAGACATGGGTAGTAGAGGAGAGTGTTAGACTGATGGAGAATGAAAGAGAGTGAAAAGTAGCCTGCTTAGTGCAAGCTGATGAATTGTTTTTTTTTCGAGAAATCTAAAGAAAGTTAGAGAGGATTGATAGAGGGGCTTGGCAGGGTGTGCAAATGGAGGGGTCTGAAAGTAAATGTAGATATGAGAAATCTAATAGAAGTGGATTAAAAAAGTTCGAATGAGAAATCATATTGGATGGTGAGCAATTGAAACAAGTATCCGAGTTTAAATTTTTGGGTTTTATGTTGGATGGAATGGGAATGGATGATGCACAGTGTAGTAGGAAATTATGAATGGTAGGAAATTGGCTGTTGCAATTAAATAATTGGTGAATCCAAAGGAATGAAGTCTTGAGGGCTCTATGGTTCTGAATGAGGATATGTTGTTACCAGTGTTAATGTATAGAAGTGAAACTATGGTGTGGAATAAGAGGTAAAGATCTAATATGCAGTCTGTTCATGTGGAAAATCTTACGGGTGTGTGCCAGGTGTGAGAAGAATTGATAAAATGAGGAATGAACGTGTTAGAGAGTTTTGTGGTGTGAAGAAATAATAAAAGAATAAAAGAATTAAATTAAAATGGTTTGGTCATATGGAAAAGACGGATGATTGTCTCTTGGTTAAGTGGATGTAGATTGGTAAGTGTTGGTGGGAAACTCGACTCGAGTCAGTAAATTGAGTGTCTGAGTAAGGATGTTTGAGTTTTTGGCAGGGGCGCCCGAGAACCAAAGGTTGTAACATAGATGAATAGTGGATTTTGTGGACGAGGCGATTTTTTGTGTGCCCTTGGCCACAGGTGGGATAAACCCCTTACATATTCAACCCAAATTGCTACCAAAGGTGGTCTGCGCAAGTGTTGTGAAATCAATAGGGGTGAACTTGTGCGAGAGAAACTTGGCACCTTTTTTTGATATGAAAGGGAGAGTATGTCGAGGGGCTCTCCTTTTCGACTTACTTTTTTTTTCTATTTAACTATTGTTTTCCTGTGCTATGAGGCGGCATCTCGTCAAAAATACTGGGGGCGAAAAGGAGGAGAATTAACAACGAAAGACATATAATTACTATATATATAGTATATATGTATATAATGTAGATATAACTATATAAATTATGAATATGATTATATATATATATATACTATATATGAATATCATCATATATATATATATTATCTATAAATATCTTATATATACATATATATATATCATTAATATATATATATAATATATATATATATATAATATATATATATATAGCTATATAGATAGTTATATATATATATTTATGATAGAATATAGTATATATAATATATATATATATATATAGTTATATATATATATATAATATAATATACTATATATAATATACTATATATAATTATATATATATAATTCTCATAATATATAATATAAGCCTATATATATTATATATATATATATAATTATACTTATCAATATATTTATCTATATTATTTAGATACTATCTGCACAATATTGTAAATGAAACTTGCAACTCATATAGTAGGATATATATAACTATATTATAATATACTATAAAATACTATACTATATATAGTATAGTATATATAACACTAGTTATAATTATATACTATATATTATTTATTATTATATATATATATATATTATATATACCGTATATATATAATAATATATATATATATATAAATAAATATGTATAAGCGTGTACAGATTATAGACCTCATAAGTAACTTACATATAATATATATAATAATATACATACATATATGTATATAATAATAGTATATATATATAACCTATATATTATATATATATATATATATATATATTACTATATTACATCAGTTATTATATATAACTATTATCATAATATATATATATATATATAGAGGTGTCCCACAAATGAAACGCGCCACTTCATATACTTGTATATTGATGAAAAATAGGTAGTATATTACTCTTAACATATAGCTCGTTTTAAAGTTTCCGTTCATGACATACAGGCATCCCACACGAAGTTAACTCTATGAAGTTAAATATTGTGACGCCGGGCAAGCTAACGTAGCAGAGCGCGTTGAAGATACGGCGGTAGTGTGTGGATAAACGACACCAACGAAATTGTACCTACGTAAGGAGTCAAGCGATAATCTATCGCAAGGTTAGTTTACCAACATGCAGGTGAGACGTTTCCGCCTCTCACATTGTTTAATATTGTCCTTTCGTAATATTATTCGTGTATCATAATAATAATAATACATATGTTTTGCGATGCTCTACATGTATTACAACAGGGAGTATGCTGATATTGTGTACGAGTGGGGATTGTGCGACAGGAATGTAAGTGAGACGCGGCGTGCATGTGCCGTGCTGTGTCCAACGAGACGGTTGCCGCATAATTCTGTTTTCACGAGGACATATTAGCAACTATGTGATACTGAGACATTTAGACCGGCTGGCAAAGCGGATGGAGTTTATGCGGTACTTTCCCACCACCATCGTGCCCATGACATTCTCCGGTATTTTGACACAAACCTGTCATCTAGTGTACGTAGAGAGGCGACCGAACTTGCTGCTCCACTTTCAGCAATATGGAGAACGATGGCGGGGAATAGACGTCATGTATATCATTTGCACCGTGTACGGCATTTGCTGTCCACCGACCTAGGACGTCGACGCGACTTCTGTGAATGGTTCTTATGGCAGTGTAATACGAACACTTTTCCTAGAGTCAATGCTGTGGACGGACGAGATCACCTACAGTATACGTGGCACTCACAACCAGAGGAACAGTCATGTGTGGGCGCAGGAGAATCCTCATGCAATAAGGGAGCACCATTACCAGCATGATCTCCTCGGTCCCTATTTTCTACCTGACCGCCTGATAGGCTAGTATAACGTTCAATTCCTCCGGAATGGATTCGGAGTGCTCCTTGAGGATGTATTTGTGTTAAATCTAAGTCACATGTGGTTTCAGTTCAATGGCTGCTCGGCTCACTTTGCTAGAGACATACGCACCTGGCTTAATACAAACTACACTTTATGATGGATAGATAGGGAAGGCACTATTGATTAGCCTCCACGCGCCGGACCTCATACCTTTGAACTTCTTTTCCTGAGTCGCAATCAAATTAATTTCTCGTATACGCCACACCAGTCTATAAGGTTCGGGAACTGCAGGAAAGAATCAGGCAACCGTGTGCAGATATAACAGCAGATGAATGCCGGTCGGCGACTATGTCCGTTTTACGAAGGTGCCGTGCATGCATCAGGGTTGAAGGGTACTTTGAACATCTATTGTAACCTGTATCTGTGTATTAATAGATGTCCTGAATAAAGATAAGCAATCGTGTTGTTTACGGGGGAATCATGTGTCGCATAGCGTATTTCCACCCTCTTAGGTTTCTTCCATCGCTAATAACTAGTAACGAAGCGTTACGGAGCATACATGTATAGAGTATTATGCTATTATTTTCCATCGATGCACCCGTACATGAAGTGGCGCCGTTTCAGTTCTGGTGACTATAACTATATATATAGATTTAATATATAATATATATATATATATAATATATAATTATATATATATATATTATATACTATATATAGATATATATATATATATTATAGTTATAGTATATATATATATTATATATAGTATATATATATATATATATATATATATATATATATATATATATAATATAATATAATATATATATATATATATATATATATATATATATAATGTATATATATGTATATATATGTATATATAATATTAGTATATATATATATTAGTATATATATATATACATAATATATATACTATATATATATTACTATATATATATATATATATCACTATTATCCAGATTATAGTATAAAAATGCTGCTCTTAAAACTTATTATAATTTTAAAACTTTGAATTCGATCCTTAAACGCGACAGTTAGACATAAAAAGAAAATTCAGTAGAACCCTGAACAACGATGATATTTATAATATGAGGAATTTGGCGGCGCCTTTCTCAGTGTCTCTTTAGATGGAGACGCCCAAGATAATCAAAAATACAATGAATCCATCGGAAAAAAAACTGACTCCCGCATTACTGTTTCTTCAGAGTACGACTAAACTTCAGAGTAGTCTCGACATACAAACACACCTCCCCGATACACACACATACCCTCACACACACACCACACACCTCCTCACATTTCCACGTAACATATATATATATATCACTATCTATATATATAATATATACTATGATATAATATATATACTATATATTACTATATTATATATTAACGATATATATATAATATATAATATAGGTTATAGTATATATATCAACGTTATAATAAGTACACATAAAGAAACTAAGTTAATTTATACAAATATAATTAATAATACTATATATATATTACATAGATATTCTACTATATATATATATATATCTTCCAGTAGCTATCATTATACTACTACACACTATATAGTACTAATTTATTACTACTAGACTATATTGTTTGTTATAGAACCCAGTTCAAGCCGCGACATCCCGGGCAAATTTGCTGAAATGAGAAAGACCTGTTTTCCATAGAAGATCCAGATTTCATAGAAGTCTTTATAATGAAGGCACTGGGACACGTTTTGAACCTTCCAGTTGAAACAAAAGACAAATATATGTAATAATGTTAATAACAATAATTAATAATAATAATAATAATAATAATAATAATAATAATAATAATATATATTAATCAGGAGGTCAGAAAATCACAATAATATAAATAATAATGATAATAAGTCATTAATTGCTTCTATTAGAGATGTGTATTATAGGTCATTATTATAAAAATTTATAATAAGCAAAACTGATAAAATAAATATATACCTACTATATAATAAATTATATACTATAATATATACTTTTTTGGTATATATATATTAGTATATATAAATATATATATATATATTATAACCACTTTTTGCAAAAGCCATAAATTTAAAACAATAGGATCAGTTGAAACAGGTATCTATATTGGTTACAGATGACCTTAAAATCCTATCGTGTATTTGCTTAGATCTTCTTATTTAATCATTAATTATGTATATTGCCAATTAGAGTGAGAAGTGAAGATTCTTGAGGAAGAATCTTCGTTCCATTACCTATGTTACGAATCCATCCTCAGCCAGTCGTGCTATTATAAAGCCCGGCTTACTCGGCTCTTTGTATCCTCCTCTCCTT
>JABUQX010135094.1:12500-25664 GCA_015478945.1 Trachelipus rathkii | reverse complement strand
ATTCAAGAAAGTTATGATAAAAATAAACCGCATAGTTATATCACTTATTTAGATGCTAATAATTTGTATGGTTGGGCAATGTCTCAGTATTTGCCTACAGGAAATTTTAAATGGATGAAAAACATTAACGATTTTGATGTTTTGGACATCAGTGATGAATCTAAAAAAGGATATATTTTAGAAGTTGATTTGGAATATCCTAAAGAACTACACAATTTACATAACGATTACCCCTTAGCAGCAGAAAATATAAAGTTAGATAAAGTTTCAAAATTAGTTCCAAACTTGAATAATAAAGAAAAATATATCATACACTATAGAAATTTAAAACAGTGTTTGAATTTAGGATTGAAACTAACGAAAATACATAGAATATTAGAATTTGATCAGAGCGATTGGATGAAATCATACATTGATCTTAACACGAGAAAGAGAAAGGAAGCGAAGAATGAATTTGAAAAAGATTTCTATAAATTAATGAACAACTCAGTGTTTGGTAAAACGATGGAAAACATAAGAAATAGAGTTGATGTACGATTAGTTAAAATTGAAGAGCAAGCTCAAAAATTGGTAAATAAACCAAATTTTGAATCGTTTAAAATATTCTCAGAAAATTTAATAGCTTGTCATATGAAAAAAACTAAACTAAGATTTGATAAACCTATCTATGTAGGAATGTCTATTTTAGAGTTAAGTAAAACTTTAATGTATGACTTTCATTATAATCATATAAAAAATAAATATAATGAAAAAGCAAAATTATTGTTTACAGATACAGATTCATTATGCTATTATGTAGAAACGAATGATATATATAAAGATATGAAAAGGAATATAAAACTGTTCGATACATCTGATTATCCAAAAGAGCATAAATTATATTCAGAAAAAAATAAAAAGGTATTGGGTAAAATGAAAGATGAAACAGCTGGAAAACTGATAACAGAATTTGTAGGACTAAGAGCAAAATTATATGCTTATAAAACATTAGAAAATAAAGAAATTAAAAAAGCTAAGGGAGTAAAGAAAAGCGTTATCAATCAAACGATTAACATTGATGACTATAAAAAAGTATTATTTATGGAAGAAACTCTATATAGGAAACTAAATTTAATACGAAGTAAAAAACATGATTTGTATACTACACAAGTAAATAAAATAGCATTATCGAGAAATGATGATAAACGATATATATTAGAAAATAATATAAACACATTAGCTTTAGGACATTATAGAATAAGTTAGTTGGCGCCAACAATAGATTACTTTTTAGTTATAAGTTAGAGTTAAGGAAAAAAAAATTATATATATTTATATATTTGAGCCCCCGTCCTTAAGGACGGGGGCTCAAACAACAAATTTAAAAAATATAAAAAATATTGCATGTTAGTTGTAAGTTAGAGTTAAGGAAAAATTTAAAAAATATAAAAAATATTGCATGTTAGTTGTAAGTTAGAGTTAAGGAAAAATTTAAAAAATATAAAAAATATTGCATGTTAGTTGTAAGTTAGAGTTAAGGAAAAATTTAAAAAATATAAAAAATATTGCATGTTAGTTGTAAGTTAGAGTTAAGGAAAAATTTAAAAAATATAAAAAATATTGCATGTTAGTTGTAAGTTAGAGTTAAGGAAAAATTTAAAAAATATAAAAAATATTGCATGTTAGTTGTAAGTTAGAGTTAAGGAAAAATTTAAAAAAATAAAAAATATTTGGTTTAGCTCGGGTCCTTAAGGCACCCGCGCCATATAAAAAAAAAAAAATATAAAAAAAACTTCTTTTTATATTATATTATAAAAAAATTTAAAAAACATAAACTATAGTATAATTTAAAAAAAAACTTCTTTCATGAGATGAGATGAGATAATTCCGGCGGGTCCTAAAGGAACCGCCGGTTTCTTTATATTATATTATAAAAAAATTTAAAAAACATAAACTATAGTATAATTTTAAAAATTTCAAGCAAATACAATTATTATATATTTTCAAAATTAAAGGGAGGCCCCGAAACGTCACCCTCTTTGAATAAATTACAAACGAAATATAATTTTTTATAACATTACAAAGAGGGTCGCGTTTCACTACCCTCTTTGAATAAATTACAAACGAAATATAATTTTTTATAACATTACAAAGGGGGTAGCGTTTCGCTACCCCCTTTGAAAAACCTAAAAATACTAAATATAGTTTGTTATTATTTTTTCTCTATAATAAATAATGGAAAACATTTCTATTCATTGGAAAGATGAGAAGAGCAAAAATAATCAAGAACATCATTTCTTATTACCATCTCCTAATTGTAGAATTCTAATTATTGGTGAGTCTGGATGCGGTAAAACGAATTTACTACTAAGAATGTTACTTATGGATACGTGGTTAGATTATAATAATTTATTTGTTTTTGGAAAGTCTTTACACCAGCCAGAATATAAATTAATAAAATCAGGATTTGATAAAGGATATAGTAAAAACGAAGTTCTTGAATTATTGGAGAAAGGAGGGGGTGATATCGATTCATTTATTAGAAATCTACCTAAAAAGCATAAAAAATCAAAATATAAGGTAGAATATTATGAAGATTCTTCCGAAATTCTAGACCCGAAGGATGTTAACAACAAGAAGAAAAATTTATTTGTATTTGATGATATAATGAATGATTCAAATCAAAGTAAAGCTGAAGATTATTATACGAGAGGAAGACATAATAATACAAGCTCTATTTATATTAGTCAAAACTATTTTAAACTTCCTCGTCAAACAATACGATCCAATGCTAATGTGTTTATATTGTTCTCATTGCCTATAAAAGATTTAGTTAATATTTTTAATGATTTCATTTCAAAAGATATGACGTGGGAAGAATTTCGTAATTATTGTGAAACTGCTTGGAAAGAACCATTTGGTTACATTGTTATAAATAAAAAATTACCACCAGGAGAAGGAAGATATCAAGCTAATTTTAAGTCTATATATGTACCTAAAAAGTTTTTTCCTCTTAAATAAATGTATATTTACAATACAACTCGAAAAGTACATAAAGAAAATTTCTTTGTAACTTCAATAAACTTAACCCTTGAAAATCAAAAATATATTAATGAATTGAAATTATTTTTAAAGACGAAAACTGGTTCAGGATTGTTAAATTCGGCGTTGAAGAAACTTCCTTTACCAGAAATGCATTTAAATTTACCTAATAATGTTTCATCGGAAAATATTGAAAACGGATCGTTTAGGAATACAGGAAAATATTCATATTGCGGTCCAGGTACGAAAGTACAAAAAAGATTAAAAGAAGGATATAATGGTGTTAACAGTTTAGATAAGGCCTGTAAACAACATGATATAAATTATTTAAAACATAAAAATACGAAAGAGAGAAATGCGGCAGATGATTTATTAGCAAAACAAGCGAGTGAAATTGCGTTAGATCCTAATGAACCAGAGTACGTTAGAAAAGACGCGAGATTAGTCACAGGAGTTATGGGAATGAAATCAAGATTCGGAATGGGTTTACCATCAAAAAACGGGGTAAAGAGCTCGCGAAATCGGGCTCTGAAAAATTGAGAAAATTATATTATAATCCTAAAACTGGATACTCAGGAATCAATGATTTAGTACGAAAAAGCGGGTTATCTTCTAAGATAGTTAAGGACTGGTTAGATCATCAAAACGTTTACACATTGCATAAACCTATAAGACATAAATTTTCAACGAGAAGAGTGATGGTCTCTAGTGTTGATGATCAATGGCAAGCTGATTTAGTAGACATGCAAAAATATAAATCTCAGAATAAAAATATAAATTACGTATTAACAGTTATAGATATATTCAGTAAATACGCTTGGGCTACTCCTATTAAAAAGAAAACTGGAAATGATATCGCAGAGGCATTTCAAAATATATTTAAGGAAAGAATTCCTAGAAAAATACATACGGATAAAGGACTCGAATTCATAAATAAACCAACTCAAGAGCTATTTAGAAAACATAGAATACATTGGTTCGCTACAGAGAATGAAACGAAAGCTCAAGTAGTAGAAAGATTTAACAGAACTTTAAAATCTAAAATGTGGAAATATTTTACAGAAAACAAAACGAAGAAATGGGTTGATATTCTCCCTAATTTAGTAAAAAATTATAATACAAGTTCTCATAGAAGTATTAAAATGACTCCTGAACAAGGATCTCTTGAGAAGAATAGTAAAGTTGTGTATGAAAATTTATTTCCTCCTACTAAGTCTAAACTTAGGAAACCAAAATTTAACCTTGGTGATAGAGTAAGAATCAGCAGAAAATATAAAGATTTTAGAAAAGGTTATCTTCCAAACTTTACAGAAGAAATATTTATTATATCTGAAGTATTGAAAACAAATCCTATAACTTATAAAATAAGAGACATGAGTGATGAAGAGATTATTGGAAGTTTTTATGAACAAGAAATGGTGAAATATGAAAGTGAATTAATTATACGAGGTTGAAAAAATATTAAAAAGAAATAAAGAGAAAATATTAGTTAAATGGAAAGGATACAATACAACATCTTGGATAAATGAAAAAGACTTAACGGAAATATAGAACATCAAACATCAAACAGCTAAACATCAAACATCAAACAGTTAAACATCAAACATCAAACAGTTAAACATCAAACAGTTAAACGGCTTTATGAAACAGATATCCTATGTAAAACGGAACGTGAAACGGTTTGATGTTTGATGTTTAGCTGTTTGATGTTTGATGTTTAGCTGTTTAGATGTTTGATGTTTGATGTTTTTTTTCTCTTTAATAAATGGCATATGTTAATATTAAAGAAAAATCTGATTTAGTAAATATTAGAAAGAAACTTCAGAAAAGATTTTTAAACGAAAAATTAGGTGAACAAGATATCTATCAAGAAAATATTAAACTACTACAACCATTAATTGAACCGATTAAGGATATAACTACACATCAAAAAGAAATACTTCAAACTCAACCAACACTACCAGCTCTTACTTCACGTCAAGTTCCTTTAGCTATTGAAGAAGTATCAGCATCACCTAGCTCTCCTAAATATAATTTTACAAAGTTAGGAAAAATAGCTAGAAAATATATGCAAGTAATTTATTATCCTAATAAATATGACAACGCATTCGGTATTAAAATGACTGAAGGAGGTGATGATTTTAAATTAGGTAACGCAACAGTTAAAATTGATGGTAATAATTTAATTATTGATAAAACCCAATACATCGGTACTGAAGGTCTATGGAAACTTCTAACCTTGAAAAATCCTGGAGAAGTTTCGGTAAATGACTATAATTATAAGAAAATAATGATTCAAACTAAAGCGTTTTTTAGATACGATGGAAGTACTGCTAAATCGAATAAGGGTGATAAATATAAGATGTTTATTAAACCAATATATGATGAATATAAATTGCTTGATGAATTAAAATCAGAATTACGTCAGAAAGTAAGAACACCAAGAAGAAGCAGTGTTGGAGATACTCCTCGAAGAACTAGTGTAGGAGACGTACCTGAAATATCAGGTACGGGATTTAAATTTTTACCTTCAGATCCTAATGAGCTTGTTAATAAACATAGAATATTATTTTCAGAAATTCAATCGGGTAATACTAATGTATTTAATGAGTTACAAGCTATTAATGATGAACTGTTAAGATTAGGTATATTTGATACAGATATAATAAAATCTTTAAATAACTTTTTTCTCTATAATAAATGAGCATTGTGTTATCTAGTAATACATCTGATTTCAAATATAATTTTTACCCTTCTTTAAAATTAGAAAAGGGTAAAACACATGAAATAGCGTTATTAAATATAAATACGTATAATTCAGTACCAAATATTGATGAATCAAATAATAAATTTGCATATGAATATAACGGTAAAATTTTTGAAATATTATTTCCAACAGGAGCTTATGAAATCAAAGCGATTAATAATTACATTCAAGAACATCTTGTTAAAAATAAGCATTCAGAAGCATTCAGTATTGAAGCAAACCATATAACTATGAAATGTATTATTCATGTTAGGAAGGCTAATTTTATTATATATTTCAATGAAAAGTCATTCAAAAATCTTTTAGGATTTAGTAGGGATGCTATTGAAGGTATTGGAAAACATGAAAGTGAAAACATTGTTAATATTTCACCAGTAAATTCTATCTTAGTTAATTGTAATATTATAGAAGGTTCTTATCTTAATGGACATCAAAAACCAATTTTGTATAGTTTCTTTCCCGATGTTCCTCCCGGTTATAAAATAAATGAGAGACCTAATACAGTAGTATATCTACCGATAACAATTCCAACTGTTAATTTAATTCATATTTGGCTTACTGATCAATATCATAAACCGTTAAATCTTCGAGGAGAAGAAATAACTATTCGATTACATTTAAAATCAACATAAACTTTTTTTCTCTATAATAAATGGAGTATAATTTAAATTGGAAGGAATCATCAGAAATAGATGATTCAATTAAAAGATTTGAATATCAAGAATATGAACCTTATACAGGAGTTGATTTAAATACACCTAGTGATATAAGAATATCAGTTCAAAATCAGGATGAATTTTTACTACCTTCTAGAAGTTATATTTATATCGAGGGATCTTTAAAAAAAGAAGATGGATCAACATTTGAAAAAGATCAACCTGGAACTGGAACTGGAGCAGGAAAAGAATTATATATAAATTTAATAAATAACGGAATCATGTACTTATTTTCAAGAGTTGAATATCAACTTGGAAATAAAAGTATGGAAGAATATCCAAATCCTGGACAAGCATCAACTATGAAAGGACTTTTAACATATCCTCTCAATTATTTAGAAGGTATGAATTTTATGTGGTCACCTGATAAATGTGATAAAGTATGTCCAAAAATTAATAATTCTGGATATGTGGAGAGACACAAATACTTATTTAAGAACTCATCGGGAAATTTTAGTGTAGCTATTCCGTTAAGTCATATATTTGGATTTTGCGAAAATTATGATAAAGTAATTTATGGCATAAAACATCAGCTTACATTAAGAAGAAAAGAAGATGATAATGATGCTATATTAAAATCGTCAGATAAAAACGATGATGGTACTTATAAAGTTCCTGATGATAAAATTATTTTATCGAGAATAGTATGGAGAATCCCACACGTAACACTTACAGATGAATATTCAATAAAACTGTATAAAGATATTCAAAATAAAGTTACTTTAAATATTAATTTTTTGAATAGACAGTGTGAATCTATAGAAGTAAATCAAGGACAACAACAATTCGATTGGAGATTAAATGTTACAGCCGGATCTGAGAAACCTCGATTTATAATTTTAGCTTTTCAAGAAACAAATGGTGATAATCAAATTATGAATAGAGGTATATTTAATCATTGTAATATAACTAACGCTTTTGTTCAGTTAAATAGCGAAAGATATCCAGAAATGGATCTTCGACTTGATTTTAATGAGAATTATTATACAACCGCTTATAAAATGCTATCAGATTATTCTAATCATATACTTAATAAAGAAAATTGTTCTATTAGTTTAATAGAATATCAAAATTTGTATCCATTGCTAGTATTTGATGTAAGTAGACAATCTGAAAAAATAAAAAATTCAGTTACAGATATTAAAATAAGAGCAACTTTTAAGAAAAATATATCAAAACCTACAAAGGCTTATGCATTAGTATTATCAGATCGACTTGTGAAACTACAATCTGATGGAAATAAAATGAATATCGCTTTTTAATTTTTTCTCTTAAATAAATGAGGTATTATTGTATTCATTGTAGAAAAATAACAAATACTGAAAATGTTCAAAAGGTTATGACAAATAAAAGTAGCATGCTTAGAGGTACATGCTCAGAATGTGGAAGAGTAAAAACTCAATTTACTTCTAATAAAATATAAAAATTATAAAAAAATAAAAAAGGAAAAAAATTATATATAAAATTTTATATATAATAACTTTTTTCTTCTTAAATAAATGACGTACAACGATATGAAAGTATATCTTACACCAAATCAGGTAAAGAAGTTAAACAACGCAGTAAATAAAAAATCTTCTATATCATTTAGAATCAATCCAAAGGATAAAGGAAACATATCTCTTCTCCTAACTCTAACTCAAAAAGCTAAATTTTTAAAAGGTATACCATTTAATTTAAAATTAAGCATATCACAAGTAACAGCCTTGGCAAAACACGGAGGATTTTTAATAACACTTCCAACATTACTAGCAGCTGCCACTGCAATCGGTTCTCTTGCTGGTGGAGCTAGCGCTATTGCTAAAACTGTAAATGATAAAAAAACGGCACAAAAGCAATTAGAAGAAACTAGAAGGCATAACCTTCAAATGGAAAAAAAGAAAACAAATGGAAAAGGTCTTTTTTTAAAACCATACCCTCGTCGAAAAACTGGCGAGGGTTTATTTTTAAAACCATACAAAAGTTGAATATTCCGATGAAAGCGTTGAGTCAATACGATCTTATGAAATATATTAATCAACTTAAAATTCCAAACTTTGAAGGAATTTATATGAGAGATGCTCTTCCAAAAAAATCTAATAAAAAGGAATCTGGAATCTTAAATTTGGATTCAATTAAAGGTTCAGGAACTCATTGGACATGTTGGTTTAAGAACTGTAATAACTTATGCTATTATTTCGATTCATTCGGTGTTCAACCTCCGACTGAATTTGAAAATTATATACAATGCGATATTGTCTATTCAACGTATCAAATACAAAAATTGAATGAAGTTATTTGCGGTCATTTGTGTTTATTCGTTCTTTTCGGAGTAACCGTATTGAAATTAAATTTTCACTCAATTCTACAAGAACTTTTTTTCTCTACAATAAATGAGTGTTAATAACTTTGGTGAAGGACCTCTAACAAGAAGTGGACCACCAGGATCGCGAGGACCTCGAGGACCTCCAGGACCTCCAGGACTGTCAGGAATTGGATTTAAATATTTAGATGAGGAAGGTAATTTTGATATCGAAAATAAAAGGCTGGCAAATGCGGCTAATCCTCGAGAAGAAAACGATGTTACTACAAAAATTTATACAGATAATTTAGTAAAAGAAACAAGAAGTAAGGTTGATAAAATGTTAAAACAGACGGGAAATATGAATAAATCAATAACTGAATTACAATCTGAAGGTGATCATATTAAAAAATTTGTTGAAGAAATAAAATCTCAACTCTTTGACATGCATAATAACGTTCTGTTAAAAGATGGTTTTGAAAACGTCTTAAAAACGATTAATAAACAGATTTCAACTCTTAGTGAAAATATAAATAATTTTAAAAAAGAAACATGTGCTTACGAAACAATAATTTTTCAAACAAATTCAAAATTAGAATTGGGGAAGTTCCCATTCGTATTCGGCATGAAAGGAGGTGCTTCTGAGAAAACTGGTTATGTTATGCCTTATGAAGGATTCATTGATACAGTTATATTGACCTCGCAAGATATAAATCAACATATATCAGTAAAATTGTTAATTAACGGAAATGAGTATCCCTTAGCTTTAGACAAATATCAAGATGAATTCTTTACCAAAATAAGAGTTAATGATCTTCGTCTGAATGAAGGAGATGTTATTCAGATTCAATCAAACGTTGATACTAATAATGTAAAAATGCATGTTGTTCAAGTTTTTGTAGGGTATAACTTTATTAATAAAAATATTATGTTAGGAGATGAACCTCTTGAGACGGTTGAGTTTAATGAGATTGAGAATAAAAATGATACAAATATTTATGAACTTGCTTCTTCAGCAAAAATTAATAACGACATTGAAGAAAAAAATAAAGAGATGAAAAATATTATTATAAGCGATGACTTTGGAAATGTAGTATATAGTTCTGATAATACTGATCCTGAAATAAAAAGAAACTATGGAGATAATTTATCATAACAATATAAACTTTTTTTTCTCTATAATAAATAGATGGAAAACAAATCAGAGCTATTAAAAATTTTGAACTATTCAACTGGTTACGTGCACACTACAAAACTATCTGATTTAAATAAAGATGTGATTTATAACATTATTGAATTTAGAAAAATAAATACAAAATATGGTCTCGCAATGTTTGCAATTCTACGTGTGGGAGAGGATGAAGTAACTAATGTATTTCTTCCAAGAAGATATGTGAATCTATTGAATGATGAGCAAATTAAATTTTTTAATGAAAGCGATATTAAAATGCAATATATTGGTGGAGATTATCATCAAATTAATTTTTCATAAACTTTTTTTCTCTATAATAAATGAACACTTATCAACTCTCAAAAATTAATGAGGTATATACTGAAAGAATAAAAGAACTCTTAGATTTAGAAACCTTTACAAGTAATGATATCGAAAAATTAAAAGATCTTCTTAGAAAAATTAATGACTATATAGATATTCAAAAAGGAATAATAAAAAAGCTAGCTGATGAATTGATTAAAAGACCAGTATTTGAAAATGATGACGATTCAGATGATGATGATTCAGATGATGATTCAGATGATGGAAAAATAAAAAATATGAATTACTGTAAAGTTTGTCATATAAATATTAAAAATTTTAAAATTCATGAAAAAAGTAATAAACATAAAATAAATGTAGATACTGATAGAATTAAAGAACTCCAAAGATGTAGAAATGGGGAACAACAAAACCTTTGTTTTATTAACGCAGATACTGATAGAATTAAAGAACTCTTAGATGTAAAATTCTTCAATAGAGAAAATATTGAAGAATTTGAAAATCATTTAAAAACCTTGATCGGTTATATATCCTTAGTAAAATATTTACTGAATCAAAAATAAAAGGGAAAAAATTATATTTAAAATTTTTAAATATAATGCTCATATCCTTTTTACTTGATTAAATCCCATTTGTTAATCTCACATATTTTCTTCCACATTTCATTGTATTCATTTAATGTAATTTCTCTTTTATTAGAAACTTTCTGAAAATCAGATATATTACATTTGACACCACATAATTGTAGTAATTTATAAATTTTAAAATGAACATTAAATGAATTTTTTCTTTTGAAATTCTTTATCTCCTGTTGAAATGTCTCTTCTAATTCATCGTTGAGATTTAATAATTTATCATAATTCTTCTTTATATCTTTATTGTTTTTGTAATATTTATCAATAACTTTCTCTAAATATATTCTTGGTGAATATTTTAATGGTTTATTATTATTTTGCGTATATTGCGAATGAGAAGCTTCATAATAATACTTAGAATTATTATTATTTATTTCAATATTTTTTAAAAAATTACATGATTTACAATTTTCGTTAGTTTCGTGTTTGTGTAATGAACACAATATTTCCATATTTGTTTAAGAAATTTTTATTATAAGTCAATTTTCAATTCCATTCTCGTAAACAAACCTTTACAAGTAGTATGTAAAACGGGGAGCGAAGCGTCTACCAGCATATTTGCGACCGAAGGGAGCAAGTGTGCTGGTCCGTTTTATATACTTATATATATATATATATATATATATATATATATATATATATATATATATATATATATATATATATATATATATATATATATATATATATATATATATATATATATATAAATATATATATATATATATATATATTACGATTTAATCCAACTAGGTTTATTATAAGGTGTTTTTCTTATTCTTCCTCTGGTAACACGTTTAAATTTATCTGAAGCGTAAGAAGTACCTGAGGGACTTGAATCAGGTCTTGGCATCTTTGGGATATTATCCAAGTCTGCTAATCGTTGTGTATTTAAGATTAAAGTTCTGGGAAAATTAATAGTCTGAAGTTCTTGTTTGATCTCATTCCAGCCTTTTACAGGACCTTTCTTCCAGTCACGTGAGAGATCAGCTATCAAATCCACAATATTTGATCCTTTAACTATTTCATCATCAATTACGATCTGCCCTGATTCATTCAAAGATAATTGTTCTTTTAAAATATTATATAAAGCTATTCCTGATTTACGCACTCTAATAGGTAAGCTCTCCTCTAGGATATTTTTAAATCTATCTTCATTTTTCACTTCAAGTTTTATTTCATTAGGCATATTTGCATCATCGGATATCGGATTACGTAGTGCTGCATGTAGATGCAAGTCTTTAAGATCTATCAATTTTTGTATGGCATCCTGGTATAAGATACGTTTCTCATGGATGTTAATGTCTGAATTTAATATCCTGTGCACTTCTTTCTCGTAATTGGTTATCTGTTCAACTTTAGGATCATATAAGCTATGAGGTAGAGGTTGCTGAAAAGATAATGATTCGTTCACAATATAGGGATTCTGTTGGTGCAACTGTTGTGAATGTGAAAGAGGTTGTAATGTCGATGCATTGGGCTGTAATATCTGTGTATATTGGGGTTGTGAATGATGATGATGTGATTGTGGATTTTGCACAGTGTGCGTCAATAACTGGTCATATAGAGGTTGTGAATGATGAATCTGAGGAATTGAATTCTGTACAGATGCTGTATTATTATACTTCATTTTCTCATACTCATTATATGGAAGTACAGCAACCTTCTTCATTATGGGGACAACCACTTAGTTATCAGTGGAGCTATAACGGAGAAGAGTAATGGTAGGAATACCCCTCCTCCTCTCTGTAGTAACTTCTTTTTATTTTTCAGATTTTTTATGTTAAGGGAGAGTTTTTTAATGATGTTTCTATAACGACGTAGCTTTACCTTCTGAGGCCTGTTTAAAGGAACATTTCCTTTTATAAGATTTAAACAGACTTCACATACACATTGGATGAATTTCTCATCCTCACTAATCAGTTTACGTTTTTCAGATGGTTTCAGCTTTTTAAATTTTTTTATAAGAGGTAAATACTTTGCAACTAGAGCACTCATTATTCAGGTATGTATACAGTTTCTATCTCATAGGGAAGAATGTTGGTACGGAGCAACACTCTGTACGTGTTTTTGGGGTGAAGTTCACACATCAAATAACCGTGAGGGATCGAAGTAACCTCTTTATATACTTTTAAGAACTCTTTCCTTTGAAAGGGAAACATTTGAGTTGCCAATACATTAATTTGACTCATGTCTCTTCTCTGTCCAAACAGCAGTAAATACTGTGTGTTTAAAGAAACACTTCGCAT
>JABUQX010135094.1:0-7500 GCA_015478945.1 Trachelipus rathkii | reverse complement strand
CCGTTCCATCAGGTACCAAAACACCAGCTAAATTATCCGAAGGAGTAGCTGGTGGATTGGATTCCCATCTAGAATCAGTGGATGATATTGTAGCTCCTCCAGCCGAAGCGTACTTGTAGCTGGAGGTAGAGGTTTCACCTGTTATCCCAAGATATATCTGTGACGCAGTGCTGGCTGAAACACAAACAAAAAGAATAACTATTAATTGAATAATCCAAAGATAACATGGTATAGGGCTATAGGCAATATTTTATTAACAGAGTTATTTTCAAATACTTCAAAAGTGTAATAATCAGGGTTGGGGATTTTTTGATTTTTTAGGCACAAATTGCTTTTTAACTATTTTTGTAAAATTAGTAAATAATTCTTGTTATTACCTAATTAATAATAAGTTTAGTAAATATAATTATTATTTAGTTTAATTAAGTTATTTAAATTATATATACCGTATAATATATGAGTATTCAAATTTTATTTATTTCTTTATTAAAAATGATTTGAAACTACATTGATGAATTTACTTATTATATAGATGAAATATACTTATCATTAATCAGGTGATAACTAGGAATAATTATTAATTTAGAAAAGAAAATTTGCCTTAAAAATCAAAAAAATCAAAATATTATGATTTTTTAATAAAAAAATCACGTAAAAAATCAGCTGATTTAAATCATTTGATTTTTTTCGTGCCAACCCTGGCTAATGATACATTTAATAAAACATACCAGCACTAAAAGAGCTTGTGATTTGCTGATAGAAATCGTCATCAGAGAGCGATGGTTCGGCAAGCTTTCCTCCCTGGTTTGAACAATCCATTTGGGCGAGAGCAAAAGACTTTTGTTCCGGTTCGAAATAGTAACAAAACCCGTCAAAGATTACAGAACTACTCGGCGCTGATGAAGGACAATCTTTAATAATAATAATAATAATAATAATAATAATAATAATAATAATAATAATAATAATAATAATAATAATAATAATAATAATAATAATAATAATAATAATAATAATAATAAAATAATAATAATAATAAAAACTAATAATAATAATAATAGTATATGAATATTTGCTGAAAGAGATTTATATGTATAATTTTTCTTGTGAAAATCATTTATCTTTCATGTTTGTAATTCCATTTTTATGTTTTTTTTAGGCACTTAACATAGGGGTATTATATAACCTCGAAATAAATTTTAGCCGCAGCAGATCCGCGTTTATTTTGACCCAAACAAGACTTAAACATTTCTTCCTCATTCGACGCAAAGACGAGGATATATATATATATATATATATATATATATATATATATATATATTACATATATATTATATATATATATATGTATTTATATACTTATATATATATATATATATCATAATATAAATATATATATAATTAGGGATGCACCGGATCTCCGCTCCGGCTCCGGCTGGCCGGAGTTCGGCCTTTTTAAAGATCTCCGGCTTCGGCCGGAGACCACCGGCTCCGGCTTTCTCCGGCCGGACCCTATTTTTTTAAAAGGTAGTTTGAAAATAAAAAATAGTTATAATCATTGAAAGTAATAATGAGATATTTAATGAAAATAAATTTATTTAGAAGAGCTGATTCATTACAAAAAATGTAGAAAAATTATTTTAATATTTTTTTTGTTGTAGTGATAATTATTAAGTCAAACTAATAACTAATATTATAACAATAATAATATACAATAATTATGAAAAATACTATATGACACCATTTACTAAATTGACTAATTAATTTTATAAACAACTTAAAAGGGTTTGATATCCAAAATGCCTACCCCTAACAAAAAATACACTTTTGATAAATGTAGCTTTAAAAAATGAAAATACAGAAATAGGTAAATGAAATTTGTAACAAGAACTTTTAAACTACATTGCCATATCTGACCCAAAAGACTAAAAAATTAGTAATATATATCCTTAATCTTTAAATTATAAATTATAATTTAAGTTTAACAAACTAACATTTGAGAAAACTATGTATATATATATATATATATATATATAATATATATATATAATATATATATATAATAATATTATATATATATATAATATAATATATATATATAATATATATATATATATATATATATATATATATATATATTATTTGTAAAAATACCCCGTGATGTATTTTCACCATGCTGGGATTTGATCCTGGACCCTTAGCAGATGAGCGTGCAAGTGTTTGACCACTACGCTACGACGAGACAAAAGAAGAATCCAAGAATACTTCTACTGTCCAAGCAGAGCATTACTACGTATTCTTCCCGCTCGCACTCGAACGTAGGCCAAACAGGGTGCCGGCGCATGTGAATATAATTACCAAGACCGGGAGGTTATTATGATATAAGCTGAAATGCAATACATTGCAATCAAATTTGTATTTGTAAATACCCTGATGTATTCACCATGCTGGGATTCCGATCCGGACCCTAGCAGCATGAGCGTGCAAGGTTTGACCACTACCGCATGACCGAGGACAAAAGAAGAACCGAGAATACTTCTACTATCCAAACAGAGCATTACTACGTATTCTTCCCGCTCGCACTCGAACGTAGCGCCAAACAGGGTACCGCGCACGCGCATGTGTGAATAATAAAAACAAGACCGGGGGGTTATATGTTATAAGTTGAAAATGCATATACATAATAACCCCCGGTTATGGTATGATTATTCACCATGCGCCCGGCACCCTGTTTGGCCCTACGTTCGAGTGCGAGCGCGAGGAACCGTAGTAAGCTCTTGCTTGACAGTAGAAGTATTCTGGGTTTCTCTTTTGTCTCGTCGTGGCGTAGTCGTCAAACACTTGCACGCTCAACTGCTCAGGGTCCAGGATCGAATCCAGACCATGGTGAAAATACAATCAGGGTATTTACAAATACAAATTTGATTGCAGGGTATTGCATTTCACTTATATATAAATATATATATATTATATATATATATATATATATATATAGTATATATATATATATATAATATATAATACTATATATATATAATATATTATATATATATATATATATATATATTATATATTATAAAAGTGCATGTACCAGCTGTTATCGATACTGTATAGAGTATCACAACAGAAATTTTTGGGAAAATTAAAATTATATTGTTAAACACAAAGTCAGTGAAAGGAAAGTTAAATAACTTATGCATTGCTATTTAGGTAACATTCTCTAATATTTAAATCAAATGCTCTTAAATTATTATGAAGAAACAGAGCTGATCTGCTGTGTTGGAGAAAGACGATTCCTTTTACTTGAATAAATATTTTCTGCTTGGCTAAACATTCTCTCGCTAAATACACTTGAAGGTGGAGCTGAGAGATATTTCCTAGTTAATTTAGGTAGATGCAATCAGGGATAAAGAGTTTTTCTTTCTTTCCACCATAACAATGGATTAGCATCCGATTTTCGTTCCATAAGTGATGCTGCAAAATATTTATCCACAGTAGTTTTGAAAGAGGTGTTTTCTAATTCATGCTGTTTTCTCTCACTGCTGCTTTCACGTTTCCATTTTAACTTTTTTCTCCTTTGATCAGTTCTACTTGGTTTGATTGTATCTGAAATATTCTTTCATTTTCTTCTGACGATTTTTTTGTAGCATGTCATTCAAAGGCACTTCCAGAAAATTGAATGTGTTTCCTTCTCAATATCTGCCGTTTATTTTCTGATTCTTCATGGAATCTGTATGTAGGACTGATCATTTTGATCATCATTTTTTCATCAGAATTCTGAATTTAATGTAATATTTTCTTTAAGCTTTTATAAAAAAGTTTTACTTCTTCTTTGAGCATAAATTTTAATTTATTCTGATCAATAATATCAAAGGAGCTAATTTGTATTGTGGGTTTAGAACTGTCCGATCTTTGTAAAGTTTTCTTCTCATTTAACGGTACCAAAACGTTCAGTAACAGAATTTAAACGTTCATCATCTTTATTAGTTTTTACACCGCTATCCTTTTCCAAGTTTTGCTAAATATTTTTGCAATGCATTGACTGCAGGTATTACAAAAGATAAATCTACATCATCATCATCACTCGCTCTTTTAATTAATTCTTCAAATGGTTATAGCAATCTAATTATATTCTCCATTAGCTTCCAGTGATTTGCATTTAAGATTTTTGCACTTTATTTACAATTAAGAAATGCATAGTTTTCAAACAAAGCTAAAAAATTGTCAACACTAAAAGCAAGCTTACCCTCATTGAGCAACGTTCATTCATAAGGGAGAGCTGATGTTATGTTCCAGCCATTCCCATTGCGCTCTCACTCTCCCTCTCGCTTCCCCAAACCATTTAACGAATATTCTTTTCCTTTTTAAAATACGCTTTTATTTATTTTTTTTTTTTTTATTTATTTTTATACAGATACAAAACTCCGACGGGCCTCCCCGCCAACACTCGGGTTAGGTGTCCAAGACACGCCTTCGCTCTTCTGGAATTTGAGAAAGTGTGTGTGTGATAAAAATGATGTTTCCTTTAGCCAATCAGCTTTATGAAGACTAACATACTTAATGTTTTTTTTGTCAAGGTAAAGGGTTCCAAACCCACTAGGACCATTTTGAAATATACAAATAATTTGTTGCGTTTATTGCACAAACATCTTTGAATATCTATAAATGTCCGGTTAAAAAATTACCCAGTGTAGCCCCTGACCCGAGTGTTGGCGGGGAGGGCCCGTCGGATGTTAGGTGTCCAAGACACGCCTTCCCTCCTCTTGGGAAGCTAGAGGTCAAAAAAAGATGCGGTTTCCTTTTTTCCCCATCGTGGTCAAGAGGTAACACTCTGGGAGTACCATGTCAAGAGAAAGGGATTAAAACACACTTGGGATCTTTAAAAATTTATAAAATATTGTTGCGTTATTGCACAAACATCTTTGAATATCTATTTAATGTCCGGTTAAAAATTACCCAGTGTTGCCCCTGACCCGAGGGTTGGCGGGGAGGCCCTCGCGTCGGAGGTTAGGTGTCCAAGACACGGCCTTCGCTCTCGTGGCTGAAGCTAAGCTTTCAAAGTTAAAATGACGTGTTTTCCTTTTACCAATCGTGGTCTAAGTAACACTCTGGAGTACCATCTCAAGGGTAAAGGGTTCAAACCACCCACTTAGGACCATTTTGAAATATACAAATTAATTGTTGCGTTTATTGCACAAACATCTTTGATTATATATATATATATATATATATATATATTATATATATATATATATATATATATTATACTTATATGTTCATTTGTTGCCATTATTATTAAGACACCTATATATATAATATATATATATAATATATAATATATATTATATATCTATATATATATTATTGGTAATATATAATATATAATAACTTCTATATATCTATATATATATTATATATTATATATATATATATATATTAATTATATATAGATAAATTAATATCTATATATATATATATAATATGTACCTAATATATAATATAATATATATATTTACTTGACTAAGTTCCCTATTAATATTTTTTCTATTGTAAATGTTTCTTATCTGTAAAATTCACGTATAAACTTTTATTATAATATTTACAAATCTCGCTATTATCATTTATTCTCCTATTTTGTTTTAAATTTATTTTTAGTTTAAAAAATTTTTAATATCGCATGATTGCTTTGTTTAAATATTTTTAGTCTATATAATATTTTTATTATGGTATTAAAATATTATTAATGAATTAATAAGAGCCTCACAGATATTTATAAAGGTAAAGTACTCTCTTCAAATGAATTCACTGTGATAACGCATTATCCGCCTTTCCTGTGGGCACGGAAATTACTAGTCCCTATTTTAACATATTTTGTAATATTAAATAAGATTTGTGTTAAAAGCTAGCTATTATTGATTAGCAGGCAACTATTTCTTCCCTTTTTCGTTTTCAATTTTCATTATTATTATCATACGCAAGATAAGCAACAGGTGTGTCCCTAAGAAATATGGAAGTGGGGCAAAAAGAAAAAGGAAAATATTGGCAAATAAAATGGTCAATTTGCAAAATTAAATCGTTTCTATAATGTCAACTCGTTCTGAACACGAGTAGCACGAGTGCAGGAGTCTCGCCTCTGATATATATATATATTATATATATATATATATTGGTATAATATATAATATATATATAATATAATATTATAATATATAATATATTAATATACATATATATATATACATACTAATATATATATATTAGTTATTACCAATATATATATATATCTACGGGGGATTAGGTATGAGGATGTATACAGACAAAAACCTACCTCATCTCACCTAGCACTTATATGGGGGGTAAATAAAATAATATATTATTATTCGGGGTTTCAATTTTTTAAAGTTTTCAAATTTATTTATTTTTCCCTCCTATCACATATGAGGCCCCAGTATATGTTATATGTAGTGACCCATATACCCATATAATAAATAACTAATCCCGAGTAATTGAGTCATACCCCCTAATATTATACTCACAAAAAATATATATACAATACCCCGTTAATGATAGTACCTAATGTATATCTTCATACACATATATTTCAATATTTATCTTTGCCCTCATAAACCTATTTTATAAATAATTTACCTATTACACGGGGCCTTTTTGATCACCAATAATAAACCTCAACACCATATTATGGTATCTCGTTTTCTTGGAGTTTTGTTTTTATTCCCATATAGGGCCGTAAACATACCTAATTTAATAATTACGCTGTTTCAAAATAATCTTTTATTTAGTATCTGGTTTCCTCAATATACCTACCACTTTTATTTTTCATCCTCTTTTGGGGTCGGTTTACCCCAAAGGTGAGGTAGGGGACCCGGGGGTAGGTATTACGGTTCCTAAAATAACCTCCACCACCCTCCTCTTTTTCACCCCCTATACTACATACCTTATTTATGTAAAAGTATATTATATTAACAAATTACCGCGGCATTAAATAAAATTACCCAAAAACCAAAAATCATACGGTATAATTTCCAATATCAAATTATTCCCTTATTTTATTGTCCCCAAAACTAATATATTATAGCGAGGGGGGATTAGATATACCATGATATAATAAAGAGTCCTTCCTGGAATGTAGTTTGTCGCATGGTATATATTAGTATAAATTGCTCAACTCCATTTTAAATATAAAAACCACCTATATATATATTTAATATATATATAATAAATATATTATAATATAATATACTATAATATATAAATAATATAATATAGAATAATATAATATATAAAAAAAATATTCTAAATATATATCAAAAATTTTTTACACTTTAAATATATATTAATAATATATTTATATTAAATAAATACGATTATTTATTATTTATTCACAATATCCATTTTTTATAAAATTCTTCTATTTTTATATTACATTTATATTAATTTAATACCCCCTTTTTCATTTCACCCCCACCCCCCACCACCCCC
>JABUQX010135093.1:22500-25855 GCA_015478945.1 Trachelipus rathkii | reverse complement strand
ACTCTTGCTTTAGTCTCCCAAAACTCTCCTTCCGCCGTTTCTTTTCTTCTTCCCTTCGAATTCTTGTATGCAGCTTTTCATTAAAACAGCTCAACACACATCCACCCTCAAGCTCTCCAAACAGATCTCCTTCTTGTCTCCTTGGTTTCTTCTTTTTTTCAACCACTTTAAACCTCCTTCTATGGTCTGATCTGTGAAATCGTGGTAAGCTTTTCACATCTTCAAACATCCTCTTATCGTTAGCTAACATCATGTCAATCATTGATTTCTCCGTGTATCTCTGTTCCTCCGCACTCCACCTATACCACGTCCATTTCTTGCTTTCTTCATGTTTGAAGAATGTATTCATAAAAAAAAACATGCTTTGTTTTTCATCGCAAAGCGATCAGGTACCACCATCAACCTTCCCACCCCAAATTCCATGGATTCCCTATTACCATCTCCTCTCCTTCTCTACGGGTTCCAACATGAGCGTTCATATCCCCATTATAATTTTCTTCCTCTTACCGCGTCATACGTCTGTTGGAGAACTTCCCTGAATTCCATTTTTTCCTCAATTGGTACTCCTGGTGCTGCGCATATACTGGATTAAGCTCATATGTTTCTCCTTCCGTCTTCGAGCGTTTTATCGCAATTTATTTTTCATTTACTACAAAGTTTTCCATTATACTTCAATAGAGTTTCCTGGTCTCATGCATGAGCGCCACTCCATGCCGTTCTCTCTTCTTTTTCTTCCCTTTGTAATCATACATTGCCGTCAGTAATCTCTTATCACATGCACTTCCTCGGATACCTCATCTTCACAAGCCCCAACAATCTAAAGTCTTCTTTTCCATGCAAGTCCACGGCCTCCTCTCCTCCGCAAAAGTACCTGCATTATATAGTGCATATTCAATATCATTATCCATTTTCCGCCGTACCTTGTAGCGCCTTTGGGCGTCAACTTTTGACCCACGTGTCCCGAGGATAACATTTGTAAACTGAGCAACTTTCTTATATATATATATATATATATATATATATATATATATATATATACTATATATAATATTATATAATAATATATAGTAATATATATATATATATATATATATATATATATATATATATATATATGGAAAAATACATCATAAATATAAAATAAAAGGTAATAGATAGATAGATAGATAGATAGATAGATAGATAGATAGATAATAGATAGAAGATAGGATAGATAATATATGTAGATAGAAAAAGATAGATAATAGATAATAGAGAGATAGATTAGATAGATAGAATAGATAGATAGATAGAGTAGATAGATAGATAGATAGATAGATAGATTGAATTCGTGAGGCATCTTTTTAATTCCTTAAGCTATTTGGGTAAAGATATTTCATAAGGAACACCAACATTTTGCAATGCAAGACCACAATCCCACCTGCATTGAATTCTTAAAGGATTTGGCAATATAAATCGTAGAAAATTTTTAAGTGATTCTTTAATCTGTGCTTTCTCCATAAACATTTTAATAATAATAATAATTATAATATAATAATAATAATAATAATAATAATAATAATAATAATAAAAAATTAATAATTGTATAATTAATAATAAAATAATATAATAATAATAATAATAATAATAATAATAAATATAATAATAACTCCACAATCGCAATGGAGAATAATTCTGAGAATAAATGAAAATTTGCCTTCAAATATATATATATATTATATATATATATATATATATATATATATTATATCTATATATTATTTAATATATATTATATATATTTATATTTTATATATATATATATATATTATATATAATATATAATATATATACTAATATATATAATATATCTATATGTCACCTTTCACAAGCTTCCTCCGTGTGTCATCCCCTGTCGTTTGCAATGCTTTTCCACAGGACCCTCTCTTCGTACAGTCGATGTTCCTCCACCTGATCCAGCGTCCATCCCCTCTTTGCCACAGCCGCCGCCACTCCATCCTTCCATCTTTTCCTTGGTCGTCCCGCCGGTCTTCCACCTGCAGGCTGCCATGCATAAAATCTTCTTGCCGGGTATCTATCTTCATCCATCCTTCTGATGTGTCCATACCATCTCAGTTGTTGTCTCGATCAGATCCTCCACCGCCTCAACCCCCAACTCCTCTCTTATCTCAGTATTCCTTCTTCTCTCTCTTCTGGTCACCCCCACTATCAACCTCAACACCTTCACTCCGCCGCCACATTCTACTCCTTGTCTGCTTGTAAGGTCCACGACTCCGACAAAAAAACATACCGGTCTCAGGAATCGTGGTATAAATAAGTGTTTTAACCTGTCTCGTCACATGTCTGTTTCTCAGCAAGGGATACAGCTGACCAACTCCTTACAAATCCACGATACAACATCCTTTCACACCTCCATCATTCACTTAAACAATACAATCATCAAACCTGCAAACCTCTATATACCCAAAGGCCACAGAAAATCATACAACTCCAAACTCAATCTCTATGTTTAAGTTTTCTTCTTCCCTAGCTATCTTCATCACTTCAGTCTTTCTCATATTCATCCTCAATCCCCTCCGTCGCAGCACCTCCTCCCATCTAATCAGTGCTCTCTGTAACGTCTCCCTCTCTCTTGCAACTTGAGCAATATCGTCCCATACGCCATTACAACAATCTCCTTCTCCTCCACCCCAATCTCTCGTATAAACTTGTCCATATACAGGATAAACAACAACGGTGACAACACTCCTCCCCGTCTAACACCTGTCTTCACTCCAAACCACTTCCTATCCCATAACGCTGTCCTGTTTTGGGTAACGCACTTCACTTACTGTGTTAAAGTCCCCTTACACTCTAATCAACTTGGATCTACTGAATAATATCCTCGAGTGTCTCCCAAAATTTTACCCTAGGTACACGTCAAATGCCTTCTCTAAATCCACAAAAGCCATATACATTCTATCCCATCCCAGCTCTTTTCTATAATCATCTTCAGAGAAAATATCAGATCCGCTGTTCCTTGTCTGGGTCTGAATCCATTCTGCGCTTCATTCAGCTTGTCCTCGAATCCCATCCTGAACCTTTTTTCAAATATCCTTTCATATAACTTATCTCCCTTTCTGAACACCGGGCATACTATCACCCTGCCCCACTCCGCAGGTACTCTCCCCACTCTCCAGAAATCATTAAACATCTTCAACATCCATCGCATGACCTCCTCACATCGCATTGTCTCCACCGGCAGCCCATCACATCCTGACTCTTTCCATTTTTCATATTCCATTGCATCTCCACCTTCATTTGTATCCACCCGCATCCCACGTTATTGGAAGCGTTCTCTCTGCGTTTCCGGGAA
>JABUQX010135093.1:7500-12500 GCA_015478945.1 Trachelipus rathkii | reverse complement strand
ACTTTCCTTCTGCTTCCTCCTCCTACTTTTCTCTTATTCTTTTTTATGCTCCTTTCCTCTCCTCCTCCTCTTCCTCCTACTTCTCCTCCTCCTCCTCCCTCTGATACCCCTCTTATCCTCTTTCTCCTCTTCTTCTTCTTCTTCTTCTTCTTCTTCTTCTTCTTCTTCTTCTTCTTCTTCTTCTTCTTCTTCTTATTATTATTATTATTATTATTATTATTATTATTATTATTATTATTATTATTATTATTATTATTATTATTATTATTATTATTATTATTATTATTATTATTATTATTATTATTATAACTTCTTGTTGTTGTTGTTGTTGTTGTTGTTGTTGTTGTTGTTGTTGTTGTTGTTGTTGTTGTTGTTGTTGTTGTTGTTGTTCTTCTTTTCTTCTTTCTTCTTCTTCTTCTTCTTCTTCCTTCTTCTTCTTCTTCTTCTTCTTCTTCTTCTTCTTCTTCTTCTTCTTCTTCTTCTTCTTCTTCTTCTTTTTTTCTTCTTCTTCCTCTTCTTCTTCTTCTTCTTCTTCTTCTTCTTCTTCTTCTTCTTCTTCTTCTTCTTCTTCTTTTAAAGGCACTTCTGAATCGCTTAGAATAACTAAGATAATTAATTAATCGCAGTGCTTCTAAAGACATATAACGACAAGGAAGGCAAATTTAAGAAGGTCTCAAATAGATGTAATCCTGAATTTAGAGTTCCAGTTTTAAAACCCTTTTCCCTTCTTGAGGTTGAAGAGTGTGAAGACTATCTTGGTTGGTAACTCTATCGTGCAAGCAACATGAATAAAGTATTCATGTCTACGCAAACCTACAAAAGAAAATGCGAAACTGCCATCAAGGAAATTTATCAAACATTGATGATTAAGGATTCTAGTGTGTGTTATGATTGCTGGTCGTGCCATGTGTATAAAAAGGAATATATGACAAATAACCTAATCGGCAAATACAGAATACTAATTAGAAATTTGAAAGAAAGAGCAGGTAATATTTTTATGTTTTGGAATTTTGCCTCGCTGTCTAATGGGTTTAAGAGTTTCCAGCAGAGCGATATTTTTCAACACACGACTAGAAGAAATTTGTAGGGAAGAAAACGTCTCTTTTGCTAACCTTTGGGGTAGCTTTTACGATCAGAATTATTTATTTAGAAAAGATGGGGTTCATTTGAATGATGTTGGTGACGCAAGATTAGGTCGACTCTTGAACACAGAGGTAACAAAAATACATAAGGAGATAAACTGTAGCAAACAGGTTTTTCGGAAAGGTCCAAATCCCCGTTCAACATTCGCGAAATGAAAGCTATATCTTTTAACGCAAGAAGCATCCGGAACAAAATAAATGAATTTAAAGCTATTGTTTACACAGAAAACTACGATATAATTACAATCACTGAAACATGGTGCAACTTTAAAGATCGTGATTTTATTTCAGAATTTCAAATTAATGGTTATAAGTTATTTTTCAAAGATAGAAACAATAATAGGGAAGGGGGAGGCGTTATGATTTATATTAAAGATATATATCAAACTACTCAGCTAGAACTAGCTGATATTTATGAAATTGATATCATTGGAATTAAAATAGAAACATTGAATATAAATTTAAATTTAATAAATGTCTATCGTCCACCGTCCTCACAATCAGTAATAGATGTAGCTTTGTATACCGAATTAAGCAGAATTTCAGAAGGGTATACAATAATTGTAGGAGACTTTAACTGCCCAAATATCAACTACAATTTACTTGATGTGATGCGGAAGGAAATCGATCACTAAAATTCTTAGGAGATAATTTCCTTTTTCAAATAATTGATTGCCCAACAAGAGGAAACAATATTTTAGACCTACTAATAGTGAGTCATCTGAACTTGGTAAGAAGTTTTGAGGTTATAGAACCTATTGGTAAAAGTGATCATAACATGATTAAGTTTACCATTAACATTGAAAACAAAATACATAGCAATTACTTGAAAATTCCAGATTTTAAGAACGCAAATTTTAATGGCTTTAAGGACAGCTTATCTATATATGATTGGGATGAAATATTAACAGGAAATGCAAATATAATGTGGGATACGTTTCTACAAATATTTAAAGAAAAAGAAAAAGATTTTGTTCCATATAAAATGAAACGAACTTTACCAAATTCAAAACCAAGATGGTGGAACAATGAAATTAAAGATTCTTTAAATAATAGAAATAGGGCTTATAAACTTTGGAAGTCTTCTCCCTCAGTGGAAAATAATAATAATTACAAAGTTTGGCGTCGAAACTGCAAAAGACTAATTAGATACTATAAAAGAAACTATGAAATTAATATTGCCCGGGAGAGTAAAATTAATCCTAAATTTTACAATTACTTCAATAACAAAAGTTTCATTCAATTGGACCACTACTGGACAATAACAGAAACCTAAAGTCGAACTATGCTGATGTAGCAAATATTTTAAATAATTTTTTCTCCTCAATATTTACGAAAGAAAATTTAGATAATGTGCATGACATGAAAGACATACGGGATTTTCATGCAGATAGTATTTTAGATACATTTGAAATTTTATGAAGAGGCAAATAAGTTGCTTTCCAAATTGGTGTAATAGGGAGATTCACATATTGAAGGATCCCCAGCTTTCAGCCTCACCTAAATGGGACATAGGCCTGAGCCTTCTTTTATATAAACACTCAAATGGGCAGCCTCTTCAAAACGTTATTTGCAGGCTTGTACTGTGGCTTTCAGAATTACACACCTGTGGCTTGCAGTGATTAAACTTAGCCAGCATGAACCATTACCTGCCACCATTTGCTGAGAGGCATTGCAGCAGAACCACTTTCAAACTCATTTTTTACTTGAGTGAAATTGACATATTTTTTCATTGTCTGACAGCTGGTGAATCAAGCAAGATGCATCTTTTTACTTAGATAATTTTTGTATACTAATAGAAAATTTTTAAAAATTTTCAAATAATTTTTTTTTGAAAATTTGTTCCAAGAACAAATCCAAACCTATTGCATATACAAAGAAATTATCTAAGTAAAAAAGATGCATCTCGCCCGACTATACAAGCCCTGAAAATTTGATGTTGATCGGATGAGTAAAAAAAAAAATATGTCACATTTAAACTTCTAAAATACGCCTGGTGAGGTTGAAACACTAGCTACCAAAAACTCAAAAAACGAAAGTAATAATATTGTAGGTAATGGTCCCTTCATAAGGTCAAAGTTTTCTAGTCTGCCTCAATAAATATTGTAAGTTTAGTGCAGCAATATTCAAAAACATGGATTTAAAAAATTGAAAATTCTGAAAGAATGACTACAGTCACAGAAAAACACCGGAAAACAACGTTTTAGAGGGCAAAAAAGCTACATTTTGGTGTTTATATAGTCAAAATCGGCTGAAAATTCCGAATTTTATGTCCATTTTAAGGTGGGGCTGAAACCTGGGGCCAGCCCCACCCAAAGATTGAATCGTCCCCTTTAATAAATAAATGACCTGGACCAAATAGATTTTATCCGATGCATCTAAAAAATTTGAAAGATATATTAGTAAAACCTCTGACGATACTTTTCAATAAGTCTTTACAAGAAGGGTTAGTACCGCATAATTTCAAACTTGCTAATATAACTCCCATTTTCAAAAAAGGAGATCGTAAGCTCCCGAATAACTACAGACTAATTAGCTTAACTTCTATAGTTGTCAAAAATTTTAAACCAATATTAACTAGTAGATTGGTTGCACATCTTGAAGATCATGAATTGCTTAAGAATTCCCAACACGGTTTTAGAAGAAATAGATCATGCTTAACAAATTTACTAGAATTTTTTAATGTGGTTATTAACGATGTAGATAACTACAAATCTTTTGATGTCATTTATTTAGATTTTCAAAAGGCATTCGATACCGTCCCTCATCAAAGATTATTGGAAAAGCTAAGAGCTCATGGTATTCGAGGAAGACTTTTAAATTGGATTAAAATTGGTTATTGGATCGATGACAACGAGTTGTTGTCAATGGTGAGTGCTCAGAATGGGCTGATGTTATTAGTGGTGTACCACAAGGATCTGTACTGGGTCCAATACTTTTTATTATATATGTAAATGACATAGATGATAACATTTTATGCAATATCTCGAAATTTGCTGATGATACGAAACTTGGAAATCGCATAAATTGTGAAAAAGATTATCAATCGCTCCAGAGCGATTTGAATAAGATTGTAAATTGGTCAAAAACGTGGCAAATGAAATTTAATACCGATAAGTGTAAGGTTATACATTTTGGAAGTAGCAACAATGAATATGATTACAAAATAGATGACTCAGTTATCAAAGTTGTCAGTGAGGAAAAGGATCTAGGGATATTAATTAATAAGGATTTAAAATTTGCGAGACAATGTGCTGAAGCTGTTAAGAAAGCAAATAAAGCTCTAGGCTTTATTGCCAGAAACTTCGAATATAAATATAAAAATATAATAGTTTCCTCTCTATAAAACATTAGTTAGACCTCATCTGGAATACGCAGTACAGTTTTGGAGTCCATACCTCAAAAAGGACATAGAAAAAATTGAAAGAATTCAAAGAAGGGCAACCAAATTAATACCAGAATTGAGAGGTAAGTCATACGACCAACGACTACGCGAATTAGATATACATTCTTTAGAAACAAGAAGATTGAGAGGAAAATTAATAGAAGTCTTCAAAATACTAAATAAATTTGAAAATATTGATTACAGGCAGTTCTTTAGATATGATTTTAAGGATGTAACATGAAGCAAATGGGCGTAAACTTTCTCATAAACGATTTCAAACCAATATAGCAAAGAATTTCTTCACTTACGATGTAATTGAGAAGTGAAATAGTCTCTCTTATGAAATAGTGAACAGCGGTAACATCGATTTATTCAAAAAAAAGTTAGATAAACACTTTAAGGAAATTGGTCTATGAACTTCAACACATACCGAATCTTACTTTATTAAAACGATAGAATTAGACGTGACCTAG
>JABUQX010135092.1:55000-57500 GCA_015478945.1 Trachelipus rathkii | reverse complement strand
GTTGTGGCCACTGGGCCAAGGGATGAACCTCACATTGACGACATGCCATAGCGAGAGTCCGTCGCAGTCCCATGACGCCCTAGGATGGATTTTTTGACTGCGACGAGTTCTCACTTAAGGGGGCGGGGCTTTCTTTTGGGCTTTCTACTCTTTTCCTTGTGTCATATCTCTTCTACGACTTTTCTTCTCGAAACGGAAGAGGAATGATAAAAGAAGGAAAAGAAGATGGTGATGATGATGATGATGTGATGATATATATATATATATTGCCGAGTATATATGTCGTTTTTATATATATATATATATATATATATATATATATATATATATATATATATATATATATATATATATATATATATATATACTCCTAGATAATCTTCTACTTGAATAAAGGCATAAAATATATAAATATATATTTTGATTTTTGACAGCAATTTTAAGAAAAATAAATAAAAATATTTTATACAATGAAAATTATATATATATATATATATATATATATATATATATATATATATATATATATATATATATAGTATATATATATATATATATATATATATATATATATATATATATATATATTTCTTTTGGGAACCATATTTTTCTATGTTTACTATTCAGCAGGTATCCTGTGGGAATATCTCTCTTTTCGCCTTGAAGGGAGCTCGGTTGCTTTATAACTGTTCTTGAATCCAACTTTTTTGGGTTGGAGGATAGCTCAGTCGTAACGCACCGGGTATATTGTCCTCAGTCGCAACATGGCGGTGGTTCAATCCCTTCCATAATATGCAATTCTTTAACATCTTATATAATTGCGATTATTATGCAATATTTAACATCTACAATATAAAGAACGAGGGATAGGGACAGGCTGGACACCTGGTGATGTCGCCTTGAAGGGTGCTCGGTTGCTTTATAACTGTTCTTGAATCCAACTTTTTGGGTTGGAGGATAGCTCAGTCGTAAAGCGCCGGGTAGTCCTCAGTCGCAACATGGCGGTGGTTCAATCCCGGAGAAGGCAGTTAATTCTTTACCTTTCCATTATATGTGTTTTTTCTTTAATATATATATATATATATATATATATATATATATATATATATATATATATATATATATATATATATATATATATATATATATATATATATATATATATATATATAATATAAAAATAGATATATATATCATATACATATACATATATATATATATATACCAGGTTCAATCCCAGTATTGATAAATAACTTAAGGGGTTATTTTTATCAATACCTATCACACTGCGGTGAGGTGTAGAAGGATGAGCAGTTATCTTATCAATATATATATATATATATATATATATATATATATATATATATATATATATATATATATATATATAGTATATATATATATATATATATATATATATCTATATTTATTATCTATATTTATATATATATGTATATATATATATATATATATATATATATATATATATATATATATATATATATATATATATATATATATATATATATATATATATAGTAGTATATATATATATATATATATATATATATATATATATATATATTTTATAAAAAAGTAACGGGAGGTCGGACAAGAAAAATTTTCATAAATTTTTCACAAATATTCATAAAGATTGCAAATAATAATAATAATAATTAAAATACACAATAATAAAAATAATAATAATAATAATAATAATAATAATAAATAATAATATCACTAAAAATATTAATAATGATATTAAGCCTATCAGACTTAAATAATTTAAGGTTGACCTGAAGCAGATCCTTTTGCCGCTTGCCAAAGAATACTTCCAAAGCGTAAATACCTTAATTAATGCTTAATAGTATATTATTGTAAAAATAATAAGGTATACCAACTTACAGTTTTAATACAAATATGTATATTTTTTTTATAAATTACAACGCTTATTAGGCCTACTTATATTTTTCACTAGTCACAAAAGAAGCAAGATCAAGTAACGAATAAGTTAATGACTCATTGAACGGGCAACAGTCACTCATCTTTTTTTCTCTCTTGGGAACCAATAGGAAATGAGAATACAGCATAAAAAAAATATGTTAAACATTACTAAGCGGGATAATAACCATGTAAGAATAAACACATTTTGAGCCATTGAGAGTGAGCGTTAATTTTGAAAAAAAAGTTTATCTGTTATCAAAATCGAGAATCTAATAAAATTTAAAATATGATAAGAAAATATTTTAAAAACTTAAATTAAGGTAATGGTTAACGGATGTAGGGGAAAATTTTAACTCGTTAACGTTAATTCACAAATGTACAGTAACTCGTTAATAACCCGTTACTTAATTAAAAGGGCAGGTGCTAATGTTTGGCTCGGACTGAGCCCTATTTTCACTCCCCCCTAAAAATGAACAAAAAATTCGGAATTTTCAGCCGATTTTGACCCTATTAACACCAAACTGTAGCTTTTTTTGCCCTCTAAAACGTTGTTTTC
>JABUQX010135092.1:45000-47500 GCA_015478945.1 Trachelipus rathkii | reverse complement strand
ATATATATATATATATATATATATATATATATATATTCATTTAAATGCATATGCCAGCGTGTAAGTGCTAACCGATGAAAATGAAAAGATTTAATATAATATTTAATAGCACAGTTTTATAATTCTTTTAATTCAGAATGTTTTTATACTGTGTGGATTGTTGACTTCGTAAATAAAAGTCTTAAAAAAGGAAAAAAAACCTTATTTGTTTAGTCATTTCTTACACATTTGAGTTTGTAGAAAAGCGCTCAAAAAGTGAAAGTGATTCATTAAGACCCGGAATGGGTCTCTTGCTAAGCTCGAATGTTTCATTCGCTCAAACCACGTCATTTTCTCCCGAGGGAGATTTTCGTCTCGACTATGAGAAGAAGATGGGATAAAAAGCGGCAAAGGCAAATCAACTTCCCTATCTCTAAGTCGCTCACTCGCTCAGTCACACTTTTTGTGTAAAAATTTAGAGTGAAACATTTAAACAAACTTAAAAGAGAGACTCGAGGAGATTTAGATTCTTTCTTGACAAAAGAGAGAGAGAGACTCTAGAAGACCCTAGGATTCCTCCTGAAATTCAAAAGAGAGACTCGAGGGAGACTTAGATTCTTCCCTAAACAAAGAGAGAGAAGCATGAAACCCTTGGTCACTCCCCCTGACAGAGAGAGAAAGAGGCAAAGAGGCTTACTTACTTCCTCGACAAAATTAAGAGGCAAGGATTTTTATGATTAAACTTTCCTTTGAGGAAAGAATGAATTAAAGCAACTTTTCCTCAGAATGCTTTCTTTAACGAATTCCACTTCGATAACTGTATTCATATTAACGAAAGAATTTATAACACAAACAGTTTATATATATATATATATATATATATATATATATATATATATATATATATATATATATATATATATATATATATATATATATATATATATATATATATATATATATATATATATATATATATATATATATATATATATATATATATATATATATATATAAACATATATATATATATATATATATATGTATATATATATATATATATTCTTTTGTCTGACCGGCAGTATGGTTTCGTAAGAAACTCTCTACTGAGAGTATCTTCTTTCCCCATCTTCATGTGATTTTATTGGGCCCTTCCCTTCGGTATTTTGGTGAATCTTTTGCAGAGGCGCTTGAGGTGTCGAAAACCTTCTTCGGTAGAGTCTGGCACAAACCCTCGATTTCGAAACTTCCTTTCGATAATTCTACTCTTTCTTATCTCTCTGTGGATTTATCCGGTCGTTCTGGTTTATAGCTATTATTATAAATGACCGCCAACGTTCATTACTTAATTTTATAAATAGTGGCGTTCCCTAGGTTCTGTTCACTCCAGCACTCTTATATTTTCACTAATGACCTCTGCAATTACCATCCACTATCCACTAACATGCTGGCTATTCCACCTTCATTACTCCCTTTATTTTGATAGATGTCCTCCAAACAACAATTAGCTCACGCTAGAAGGGCGCCCTTGGATTAACTATCTCTGATCTTTCTCGAATTTCTAATTGGGGTATGAAGAACAAGGTTAGCCAATCAATCAACAACTCAGTGTTAGTTTAAAAGCCTCAATCTCAGTTCTTTCATCTTTTATTTGATATAATTTTCACACGTCTATAACTCTTCTTTTCGAAACACATAATCATACTGTCGTTTATTCTAATATTCTTGGTGTTTATTTTTTCTTAATATTCTTGGTGTTTATTTTTCTCGTGACCCTAATTGGAAGGATCACATTGATTCTCTTTATAAACAAGCTTCTAAGAGGTTGGGTGACCTGAGGCACATTCAGAATTTCTTCACGCCACCCCAGTTTGCCATTTATTCTTTGGTGGTTCGTCCCTGTATAAAGTATGTCTCTCAAATCTGAGGTGTTCACCCCCCCAGCTCTCTCTCTCTCTCTCTCTCTCTCTCTCTCTCTCTCTCTCTCTCTCTCTCTCTCTCTCTCTCTCTCTCTCTCTTTCCTTTTTTTCACTCCTCTCCTGCTCTCTGCTAACTTTTCCCCTCTCTCTCTCTCTCTCTCTCTCTCTCTCTCTCTCTCTCTCTCTCTCTCTCTCTCTCTCTCTACTCTCTTTTTGATGGTGGAGATTTTCGTCTTATTAACTCACCTACTCTCACTCACTCTTCTTATACTCTTCGAATTGTTGCGTCACTCTCTTTATTCTATCGCTATTACTAAGGACACTGCTCCTCTCCAGTCGCATACCTCCTCCATTGAGAAAGGTTAGTGCCACATGCCTTTCTACACAGTTTCATCTTTTTCTATCTAACTCTGACCTGAGACTAAACCGATATGCTCAATCTTACATGTACTCCACTTTTAAAGTCTGGAACACACACTCCTTTTATCTACTTTCCTAAGCACCTTTGACTTACGCACTTTCAAACGCTGTGTAGCGGGGCATGTCGGCTTTTAATTTTTTTTTTTTTTTACATGGTGCCACCACTAACGGACAGGGCCCTT
>JABUQX010135092.1:32500-37500 GCA_015478945.1 Trachelipus rathkii | reverse complement strand
TATTGATGTTGCTATTGTTTTGTCACTATTTGTTATCATTACTGTAATTATGGTCACTTTTATCTACTAATTATTATGTCATTGTCATAAATATCTTTTAATTTTAATTTCTGTGCACTTGTGTTTTTTTTTTTTTTTTTTTTTTTATTATTATTATTATTATTATTATTATTATTATTATTATTATTATTATTATTATTATTATTATTATTATTATTATTATTATCAGTTTGGTTCTATTTTCTTATATTTAACACTATAAACATACCGTTTCAAATGAAATTTATTCATCATATCTACTTTAACCAACTAACTATACACATATATATGCATACTGTAATTTTTACTTTCTTATGCAATTGTTAAATTTGATTAATATTAATTAGCCTGATCAGCTTTTATTAATATTAATTAGCCTCATGCTATATAATCTTTTAATTTTTAATTTTTAAGTTCATGATAATCAGAATGCTACAATTTTTAAGTTTTACTTAAAGCTTTTTTAATTTTAATTTTTATTTTAATTATAATCAGAATGTTTTAACATTACTTATCTTTAGTTTATTATCCAAGATCCAATTATCAGAAGATGGGTCGAGGAATACCCGAAACGTCCAAATTTTATGAATGAATAAAGTATGATTTCTCTTACATTTATTCGTCTTCTATTTATTATATATATATATATATATATATATATATATATATATATATATATATATATATATATATATATATATATATATATATATATATATATATATATATATATATATATATATATATATATATATATATATGATACCACCACTCACGGGCAGGGCCCTTTTCAAAAGGAGAGAGGGCAAAAAAAATTTAAAAATAAAAATAAAACAAAAAAACAACAAAAAGAAAAACAAAAATTTAAATAAATGGAAAGTAAACCCACAACTAGTCACTTTTGTCAACGCAATTTCCCAAGTATTCGGGATTGGCTGAATAAAAGCGCGCTTGAATACTGCAGGGAAAATAGAAGAAGGCAAGGAGCTCCACAAAACAGATGTGGCTGGAAAGAATGAGGCACCACAACGAGTGATCCTTGAGTGTCCAATATTTATACAATTTTCATGTGAGAGTAAGGCACCTCTTGTGTTAGGAGGGCGACGCAGTGGTGGAGGAAATGCGAAAGATTAATTCTTCCTCGACCACCTGCCGTCGTGTAATACCTATAAAAAAGGGATAGGGCACCAACGTCACGTCGCAAAGAAAGAGGGTCAAGGGAGTCAGAAAGTATGAGACAGTTTATAAGCCTTAGCCTTAGCCTCAACCCTAAAAGGAGGGTGGAACCGGATCCACCCCAAATGTGAGAACAGTATTCCATACAGAGGCGAATAAGACCTTTATGTAACTGGAGTATCTGAGCAGAAGAAAAATATTCACGCAATCTGAACAGAATTCCAAGCTTCTTTGAGGCCAGATATATATATATATATATATATATATATATATATATATATATATATATATATATATATATATATATATATATATATATATATATATATATATATATATATATATATATATATATATATATATATATATATATATATATATATATATATATATATATATATATATATATATATATATATATTATAATAAAAGCCTTTAAAGAGAAACTTGTAAATAATTTAGAAGAGTCGGTATTTTATCTAAAGTAAGATTTTTTTATTAATATATTAATGCACAAATTTTCCTACAATCCGAATTTGATTACCTTTTCTCTATTTTTAACAAACTTTCCTACCCCAACTTCATTATACAACGAGCACTTAAACAAGCAAAAAAATCCTTCTATCAACCGCACACTCACAACCACTCTAAAAACAATCCTTTCTTACCCATTCCTAACATTCCTCTTAAACAATTAAAAAACATCTTACCCAATAATTTCAATCTTACCTCTTCAGGAAATCTACCCCTCAAAGCTATTCTTAGACCTAACATAAATCGACCCACTACCATACCCCAATGTGTTTATAAAATTCCTTGCCTTCATTGCAACTCCCTATACATCGGCGAAACTCATGATTTTAAGCGTAGACTGTACCAACACAAACATGACCTTACCAATGACAATCAATATTCTGCCCTTACATTACATCGTTCCACACATAACCACACTATAGACATTAACAACATGACTCCTATCATACATTCAAAAGATTTACACAGAAGAAAACTATTCGAATCCTACTGCATCCTTAACACCAATAATTACAATAGACAAAAAGGCGAATTCAATATTAATCCCACTCTTAACAACATTATGAACTCCACTAATTTCTATAAAAATCTTAAATCTAAAATATAAATTACTTTTTAAATTTTTATTGTTAATATTAATTTTAACTTTAGTCTTACAAAGAACTGCACCTGATGAGGTTTCCGAACAAGAAACGAAAATTTGTGCTTTAATATATTAATAAAAAATCTTACTTTAGATAAAATACCGACTCTTCTAAATTATTTACAAGTTTCTCTTTAAAGGCTTTTATTATAATATATATATATATATATATCAGCGTTTAAATATTTATTTATATATATATATATATATATATATATATATATATATATATATATATATATATATATATATATTGTATATATATAATATATATATATATATATATATATATATATATATATATATATATATATATATATATATATATATATATATACATATATATATATATATATATATATATATATATATATATATATATATATATATATATATATATATATATATATATAATATATATATATATATATATATATATATATATATATATATATATATATATATATATAATTATGTAATGAATTTAAGATTACCGAATCATATATATAATTAGGCAACGTCAAAATAGAAATTTTGCTGCCTCTTCAAACTCCGTTATTAAAAAAATTTTCATTAATACTTAGAAAATTTTTATTATAATTAAAAAATTGAGCTAATAAATTGTTTCTAAATTTTCGTACAGAGAATATATATATATATATATATATATATATATATATATATATATATATATATATATATATATATATATATGATATATATATATATATATATATATATATATATATATTATTATATAAAGATATATATATATATATATATATATATATATATATATATATATATAAAAAATAATAATAATAATAATAATAATAATAATAATATATAAAGAATAATAATAATAATAATAATAATAATAATAATAATAATAATAATAATAATAATAATAATAATAATAATAATAATAATAATAATAATAATAATATAAACTTATATAACAATAACTAATAATAATAATAATACACACACACACACACACACACACACACACACACACAATAATAATAATAATAATAATACACACACACACACACACACACACACACACAATAATTATACACACTTTACTTTTTCGGGCAGTAGTAGTTGTTGTAGTAGTAGTAGTAGTTTTAATAAGTTAGGGCAGTAGTAGTAGTAGTAGTAGTAGTTTTAATAAGTTATGGCAGTAGTAGTAGTAGTAGTTGTAATAAGTCAGGAATGATGGGAGTCACCAAATGTGTGTGTGTGTGTGTGTGTGTGTGTGTGTGTGTGTGTGTGTGTGTGTGTGGTGGAGCAGAGAGGAATGAGTGGGAGAGAAGTTGCGATTCTGACGAGTAACTTGTGGTACAGAGCTATGGTAGATTTTGTTTGTGTGAGTACTAGAATTCTAAAAGTTAAATTTAAGTTTGGCAAGGTCAAGGTATGTGTGGTTGTAACATATGGTCCGTCTGAGGATGACGTTGAGGGTAGTTTGACTATAGTTTGAGAATAGCTGCGAAAAATTGGTGGAGAGCAATAATAGTATCCTTATATAAGGGTAAGGGAAAAATGGAACTGTAGAAACTATTGAAGAAAAAGTTTTTTTTTTTTTTTTTTTTTTTTTTTTTTTTTAACAGTTCACCACCACTCACGGGCTGGGACCTTTTCAAGGAAGGGGCAGAAAATAAAATTTAGAAAAACCCACTTATGTCCAAGCTTAATGTAAATCTCTCAGGCGAGCGCAGACGTAGGCGATGAAGAGGAGAAGATTTAATACAATTCGAAAAACAGAAGAAGGCAAGGAGTTTCACAGAACAGAAGTAGCTGGTAAAAAGAGGCATCACGACGAACAACTCTGTCATTTTCAATACTCACGCAATATTGAGTGTTGTAGAGAAGATATATGCTGGTATTCTAGTTGAAAGAGTACGTCGAGTGACTGAGAGACTGATTGGCAAAGAACAAAGTGCATTTAGAAGTGGAAGAGAATGTGTGGATCAAATTTTTGCATTGAAACAAATGATTAAGAAAATAGAAAAAGAATAAATTGTATTTAGGTTTAATGGACTTGCAACATGCGTATGATAGGATTAATAGGGAAGCTCTATATTAAGTGCTAGGAATGTATAGTGTTGGTAGTAGGCTTCTGAATGGCATCAATAGTATTTATGTTGATATTGAAGGAAGTAGGAATAGTTTAGTGTAGGAATAGGATAGTGTAGGAATAAATGGAGTTGAAAGTGAATGGTTTCATATTGATAGTGGGGTGAGGCAGGGATGTGTTATGTCTCCTTGGTTATTTAATTTGTATATGGATTGGGTGTTGGAAGCATTAGATGAAGAGGTGATACAGAAAAGTGCTAAACAGATGAGGAATGGATAAGAATGGATTGTGCCCTGATTATTGAACGTTCATGATTTCGTTTTGGGTGGCGAATCTGAAGAAAGTTTGAGAGCAGTGGTAGAGAGGTTTGGCAGGGTGTTTAAGAGGATGGGTTTGAAAAAAAAATGAAAATAAGAATGAGATGGTGGTTTTGAATGGGGAGAGTCCGCAACATGAAATCATGTTAGATGGTGAGCAATTGGAACAAGTATAGGAGTTCAAATAGTTTATATGTAGGATGAAAAG
>JABUQX010135092.1:20000-30000 GCA_015478945.1 Trachelipus rathkii | reverse complement strand
AAACTTCTGAAAGAGTTAATACTAAAACCAAAAGACATAAAATAATACTTTAAATTCGCAATTACAAGATCTATCCTTGATAATTTTAAAACCAGTTAGAAAGCAATTTCGTATTCTTAGAAAATCTTAACGCTACGTTAATTTGGTGGAAAAAGAAATTGAATGAACAAGAACCTAAATTTTTTTCATAAAATGTTCTTGGACCCTTAAACAATTCTGGATTGTTAAGGATCTTAGCATCAATGCCAGTCACTACTTGCTCTCCAGAAACGTCTTTCTCTAATCTGAAAGACTTAAAACTTACTTTTGTAATTCTACAGTAGAATAAACTAAAAGGACTATCAATAATGAGTGTTCGTTGAAGCTATATAATAAAAATGAAGAAAATGAGTAATGGTTTTGCTGCTAAGAGAGCAAGAATATATAATTTTTAATATAAAATAACATATCTTGCTTTTAAAGTTGCTATCAGCTATAGATTATTTTACTCCTTAGTATTTAGAGAGAGAGATATATATATATATATATATATATATATGTATATAAATATATATATATATATATATATATATATATATATATATATATATATATATATATATATATATATATATATATATATATATATATTGAAATGAAATAAGATTCCTGTTGTTATGTTATGAGATTCGTTGTTACGTCTCCTTTTTTAGAGGGAGGCAAGGTTGCGTTCCTTTACAGAGGACTTTTCCTGTTACAGTGAAAATAAGAGACAAAAGGGATTGAGAGACACGAAAGTTGGTTTTTCTTATATATAATAAATAATATGAATAGTTAAGTATTTTTAATATCAATCCTATCTACCTATGGCTTTTTAACTTTAATTTATACACACCCTATTACTACCTAAGCTAAATATTAAACACCAATTTAATATTTAGCTTAGGTAGTAATACCTAAGCTAAATATTAAAGTTGAATATTTATAAATACCCTATTACTACCTAAGCTAAATATTAAACACCAATTTAATTCAACAACAAAATATATATACAATATAAACCCGGATTAAGTTTATTATTTACAAATTCAGTTTAAATTGTTTATAAAAGGTACAAGAGCAATACTTCCTTTAAACGTCGTTATTCAGACGAATGATCCTTCGGAAGGTGCTCTTTACTCCTTTGAATAACCTTGATCCACTGACACACGACCTGTGTGACCTTTCGACCTTAGGAATCTTCCGTAGTCTGATTTTAAATCTCAGTGGCTAACCTAGGGTTAACCTGGGCCTCTAAATTTAGGTGGAACCTTGGTTGGCTTTTAATTGCAGCCTTGGCCTTAATATCCGGTCGTGACCTTATCGGACTTGACCTCGCTTCTGGGTCCGATCAGAATCCAATTTCTGAGCTGGGTCCTAGACTCGGCTCTGAACTCGGCTCCAAACTTGGCTCGAAACTCGGGTCCAACCTCGGCTCCCTGAAAATCATAAAATAACCAACCATTAATTATTGGCTCACTAATAGCATTAAATATAAATTTAATAACGCCAATAGTTATCCACGCCATCGAAATAACACCACACCTCGTTACCAATAATAATACACACACACACACACACACACACACACACACACACACACACACACAATGATATTTCAGTCGTAGCGCTGCTACAACCTAATAAATTACACCCGTACCCCAACAGTTACGCTAATTCACTTTTGTTTCACATTTACTCTACGCGTATACTAATAAACGTAAAATAACGCTTAATAATAATAATAAAATAATAATAATAATAATAATAATAATAATAATAATAATAATAATAATAATAATAATAATAATAATAATAATAATAATAATAATAATAATAATAATAATAATAATAATAATAATAAATATAATCTGATTTTAACCTATTCCTTCGTCCGCAATTGTAACCTAAATTGTATGTGCGCCCCTTTTCTCAAATGTGGGCCTCTCATATCTTAAAAGGTCCCTATTATACCTTTGTATGTGTTTTTAACCATGCACGTATCAATACCCACACACACACGCACACACACACATACATATATATATATATATATATATATATATATATATATATATATATATATATATATATATAATTTTCAGAGTATATATATATATATATATATATATATATATATCACACATATATATATATATATATATATATATATATATATATATATATAATTCCTCCTTTAAATCCTTTTGACTATTCCTTCCTATAGATTACTGTGTCATTTTTAGTCTCAAACTTTTTCGTTTATCATATCCATTCCTTATACAGTTTTCATTGTCCTTCAAACCGAAAAGATCCTATATATAAATTTTACAATACTCTTTGGTAATTCCTCGTATTTCTAACAATGTCCCTTAGTTTATCCGTATCTAATTCTCCACAATTTACGCTTTAACACTACTATATTTTAATTTAAACTTAAACGTTATTTCGTTAATTTGAAACAGCAAATCATAAATCCTATTCCTACTTTTAGATTTTAAACTATCGTAAATATCACTTTTATATTTAGTTATACATACCAATTTTGGGAGAGTTTGTTTCTTATAACACTGGAAATCACAATTCAGTAGATAAATCCTTAGACAGTTGACAATCACAACTTAGTAAATCACAATTTCGTAATGAATCCTTATAACTTAGATACTTTTAAGCTGAAATTCGCAACTGTTTACCTGAACTTCTTTTGAGAATCAATGAGTTTTTCTTTCAGCCTGGATATGGTTTTCTACTTTGTAAAAATTAGGAGGTTGATTAATTTGATGACACGAGTCATCTAACTCGTGACACTACTCACCCCTTCAAGATTGGAAACCCAATCTTTAAAGAAGGGAAAACATCCCATAAAACAACCAATAATAAAAAAAGTTCAATAATAATATAAACAAGAGTAGTAAACTCACCTAGTTTCCACTAGACGCCCTTCTCTCCTCAGCCCTCCTTTCATACTCCAATACCCTTTTCTGTACATTCGGAAGATCTGGAGCTGACCCTCTTGACCGTGTCATTGGCCGATGTTTAATCTCCGATCCTTGTTGGGTTCCTCCTTGTCCTTCTGATCCATCAGCCAACATCATTTGTTCAGGATCCTCACCAACTTCTCTTAATTCCTCATAAATGGATCTGGAATTATAAAAAGGGATATTTAAATTACCTGTAACATGATTATCTACCTGTATATCCTCATCATGTACCGAAGTTATACTACCTAGAACCTCCTCTTCTTCTTCAGTGGCGTCTGAAACGGTTATACCTATGGTGTAACTGTTATTAGGGAACCTTAACTCTCTTTCAAACCTCTGTAGGTCGAATTCCGCATCTGAAGTTGCATCCTCTGGTGCTGAATCCACCCAATCCAAGAGATCACTAGTATCTATAGGAGATGGCATAGGTTCTGCCTCTGTTTGTGTTTCCTTATCCTCTCCTAAATACTCCGTTTGAATTCCTATATCCTTCTTATGGCTTGGTTTACCAATGGCCAATTGTAGAAGGTCCCATGTTTCCTTGATTTCTGTCCTACCCTTTCTTTTCTTTTTGGCCTTATTGGGGAGTGCACTATACACGATACCTGCTGGTGCCTCCTCTATTTCATCCTCTGTTGTTATTTCAACCCTATATTCATTTTGTGAATAGACTTCATTTTTTTCATTCTCGAAATACTGCCTGAGGTAATCTGGTGGGTCTGCCCATACCTTTAAGTGTGCGTAGTGGACCCTCATAGTTTTACCTTGACCCTCAACATCATATGTCATTCCACCAGCTATGACTTTGACAACCGTGAATGGCCCTTCATATCTTTCACCTAGTTTTTTCTCTAAGGACCGATCTGCCGAAATAATCTTCCTTTTGACCTTAACTCCTACTGCATAGGGAAGCCAGTTTGGATGTCCTTCCTTCCATTTGCTTTGCTCCTCCATAGAGATTGGCAATACCTTTCCCTCCTTATGTGTTTGAGTTAATAGTTTTTCGGCTGGTGTTATTCCAAGTTCTGAGTGTTTTGTGTTGTTATATATTATAACCACCCTGGGTAAGCAATCATCCCACTCCTGGTCCTTTGTCACTATGTTCTTCAGAAACTCTGCAAACGTACGGTTCGTACGCTCTACTGCCCCGTTCGAAGATGGTTTATAAGGACTGCTGAATATATGATCTATGTTGTACCTTTTGAGCATGTCCCTAAACCTGTTACTTTTGAATTCCACCCCATTATCTGTTAAAACCTTGTATGGGGGCCTCAAAAATGTTGGTAACATCTGATCTTCAAATGCCCCTGTGACACTTCTGGCTGACTTGTCCTTTAGTGGTCTGACTGAGACCCATTTGCTGCAGTGGTCCACAGCCACTAGACAAGCAACATTTCCTCTCCTTGTTTTTGGCATGGCCATTACATCAATTGCCACCAACTCAAAAGGATTAGCAACCTGGATTTTCCAAACTGGTGGGAATATTACCTTGTGGTCTACCTTGTTTAGCTGACAAATGGGACATGTCCTGCATACCTCCTGGATTATAGTATGACCTTTTGGATGCCATACGTATCTTGCCATCAAGTCTGTTAATTTTCCTTGTCCTATGTGTGCCATGTTTCGGTGTATTACTACACAAATGCTGACCATCTGTTTAAATCCTATTACTGCACACAACTTGTCGTTCTTCATCCTTTTAACTAATATAGCATCGTTCATTAATAGATCCTCCTTATATCTATAAAATTCCTTTAAATACACATCTGTTTTAAGAATTTGTTTTTTATTCCTAACCCTCTTCTTTAATTCCTTTATCACCTTGGATCTTTCCTGTAATGTCATTATTTCTTTTAATGTTATGATATTGTCAATCCTATTATTTTCACACACTATTACATTATATACATTAACAAGAAAACCATCACTAACCTGATCCTCATCATCCCCATGTGCGATGATGCCTTCTCCAAAGTCCAGAATCGCCTCTGTTTCCACCAAGTAATTCATTCCCAAAAGAAAACATGCCGGAATGAACCCATCCTTAACAACTACCAATGGTAATACTGTTTTCCTGTAGCGTGTATCTATCCTGATAGCTACTGCTGTGGTGCATTCAACAATTTTGGTGGTGATCCCATTTAATGTGATGTCCACACTCCATTTCCTTAAAATAAGTCCAAATGGTTCTAACTCCCTGATGACAGTTTCCTGGACCAAACTAATGACAGATCCTGTGTCTAAAAAGGCACACCTAGATGTTTCGCCAATGGAAATGTCTTGCCATGCAACTCCTGATAACTTGTGGTTGCAACTTAACCGAGACTGGTGTCCTCTTTCCTTCATTAATAGGTTTACCCCTAGTCCCTCTTCTGGTGGGTGTTCTAATAAGTTTTCTGCCTCACTTTCTTCACTGTCCATGAATCCTTCATTTTCTTCCTCAGATGGTACCTCTTGTTCTTCGATTGCTAATTCGTCTACTATCGTATCATCCTTATTCATCTGGAATGTACCATTATCTCTTAATGGATTGAAATGAGTACCTCCTAATACCTGAATGTGAATGTTTTTTAAATCTTCTCGTTTCCTTGCTTTGGGTCCCATATATACAACTGAACAACAAGTCCCGTGATGCAGCCAGATCTTCAAGTTGAACTCATCGCTAGCTGCCAGTAATACCTCTGGGATTGGTTCCCTTCCTGAAATACTGATGGTTTTTAAATATTTGAGTGATTTGGGTTGTTTATCCAACCCATACATCTTCCTGTTGTTTATCAAAACCTCTAGTAAGAATTTCCTTAATTCTTGGTGGTCCTTTTTAAAACTTCCTGCAAGCTCAAAAACAAGGAATCAGCACCTCCTGGTACCAACCTTATTACTTCTAGACCTCTTGGTAGGGCCTCTAGATTTATGACATCGGTTTCTTCCTCTTGTTTCCTTTGACAACGAGACCATGTATCAGCAAAGATGTTTTCCTTTCCCGGAAAATAATGGATTTGGAAGCTGTACTCGCTTAAATCGTCCAAGACACGAGCCAACTTACTATCTACCAACTTCATTGTGTGGAGGTACACCAGTGGGCGGTGATCTGTGTATAATATAAACTCCTGACCCAACAAAAATGGACGGAAACTCTTGATTCCCCACCTGATAGCCAACAATTCCCTCTCTATGGTGGATGCTCTTCTTTCACACGCATCGAATGAATGAGAGTTATAAGCTATTACCCTTTTTTCCTCTCCTTGTTGCTGACATAGACCTGCACCCATACCAAATCCACTGGCATCCACATAAAGCTCTAATTTTGGACTACCTTCTGTGAAATCCGGGAATGCCAGCTCTACAGATTCTTTCATCAGTTTCTTTAAGCTTTCGAAAGCCTGAATCCTTTCTTCTGTCCATTCGATCTTATCCTTTCTTTTCCCTCCTGTCAGAGCACTAAGGGGTGCTGCCACTCCTGAACAGTTTTTAATGAACTTACGTTGAAAGTTGATCATTCCTAGGTACCGCCTGAGTTCTCCTATGTTAGTTGGTCTTTCCAACTTGTCTACCTGATCCATAAATTCTGGGAGCTTCCTTATTCCAGTCCTACTGAGAATATGTCCTAAAAATTTAATTTCCTTTTGAGCCCAGCTGCACTTGCTGATTTTAATTTTGACGTTGGTTTCGGAGAACCGTTGTAGGACCTGTTCGATCAGCCGTAAGTGTTCTTTAAAATCCTTTGATATCAGGAGGACATCATCCACATATACCACCACCTTGTCTCGGCTGAATCCTGTTAGTATCCTCTGCATCTCCCTCTGGAATGCTGCTGGTCCATTCTTTAACCCGAAACTCAGCCTTTTGAATCTGTATTGGCCACTAACGGTAGAAAATGCAGTAAAGTCCTTACTATCCTCTTCTAATTTCATCTGATAGTACCCTTTGACCAGATCCAAACAGGAAAAATATTGCGCCCCTTGACACGAGAAGATCGTTTCCGAAATGTTGGCCATCGGGAACCTGTCTGCTTCTGTTACTTTGTTTATGCGCCTATAGTCTATGCATAGACGAAGTGTCCCATCCTTCTTCCTAACAGGTACTACTGGGGAGCTCCATTCAGCGGCACATGGCTCCACAATATCCTTTAAACACAATTCTTGAACCTGTTTTTCAATTTCTTCATTTGTCCTTTGGTCAAATCTTCTTGCCCTTTGGTAGATGGGGGTATAATCGTGTAGCCGAATCCTATATGGTGTCATCGACGTTGTTGTCACATCTGAGTCACTCTTGCTAAATACACCTCTTTGCCTGTATAATACTTCTATTGTTTCCTTTCGTTGTTCTTGTGTTAATTCCTCCATGAATGTGATTTCTTTTTCTAATTTTTCCTTTGTCCATTCCTCCTCGATGGTCCCTTGTCTTCCTGTTCCTTGTACCATTGTGTTTATCGTATATCCTCTATTGTCATATTTTTGGAGGACCTCTTCATCCAATATTAGATGGGCTATTCCTATTTTTTCTTTTTTTCCAAATCTTATTTGTCCTGGTACAAGTTTCTTGATTAATATAGTACCTTCTTTTGTATTCCATTTTACCAATCCTGGTAGTATTTTGAATCTTTTATTATACCCTCTTCGATTATTTTCTTCTCCTTCGACCAATAGTTCTTCTGGTTTCATATCATAGTACCTTCCTTCTCTGGGCTTAATCTGGTTTGAAATCCAAGTAGCCTTTACTGGAACCCAATCATTTATTGTAATTTTCACTTCTTCTGTAGTATACACTGGCCAGGATATTACAGTCCTTACACAATTCCCAGACTTCTCTGAAAAGTAGACTTGTTCCTTTGTGTCTTGGTCACCATACCTTGTGAAAGAGCCATTCCCTATGTCAATTTTAATTTTATTCTGTACCAAAAATGGCATTCCTAAAATCGTACCTTCTTTTAGCCTTTCAACCACAATGAAATCTGCTGTACCATAATTGATGTCCTCAATTGAAACCCTTAATCTTGCTGTTTGGTGGGATTCCACAACCATTTGAGGGTCGCCTACTCCTCGTAACCTCATTATTTTTTCTAAAACTTCGGGGTTCTGGATCCTTCTGAACTGTTCCTGGCCTATGATACAATACTGTGAACCTGAATCAATAATGGCTGTCATTTCAACATTATTTAATTTTATAACAAATTTTAACAAAGGAGTAATATTAATGCCTTGCTTACCTTCAATGGTTGTCCTACTGATGGCATGGTATATACCAGTTGTTGAATTTACTGTGCCTGTTCCTCTTCCTTTGGGTATTCGTTGTGGTAAGGCATTCCTATTTTCCTGAGGTTTCCTGCTTATAAACTCCTCTGCTTCTGGATCCAATGTTGTATCAACTTGAATAGCCGGGCTGGTTTTTAAACAGTGGTTTACTTGGGGGTGTTGCTCCTGCTCGTTCCCGGGGTCGGCGGAGCTACCTCGTTTCCCGAAGTTGCTTGTTTTTGTGGCCTTACTAATTCGTTTATTTGTTCCTGAAATGGGCACGTATCCCTCCAATGCCCCATTTGGCTGCATAAAAGCATTTTTATGGGTTTCCTCTCATTCTGCCTTTGTCCACCCATATCCTGTTGATCTTGTCTTCTATAACCTTGTTCTTGTTGTCTGGGCCCTCTTCTTGATCCACATTCCGCAGTTCGATGTTCATTACTCCCACATCCTAAGCACCACCCATTATATTTTCGACATTCTCTTTTAAAATGTCCTACCCTGTTGCACCAGTAACATCTTTTTACCTCAGTATCATATCTTTCATTATTTTGCCTGGTGTATTCCCTTGTATTCGTTTTCTGCTGATACACTGGCCTTCCATAGCGCACTTTATCTGCGTATGTCCCTTTTGTGTTTTGTTCTCCATTTATTGTGGCCCATATTGGTATCCCTTCATCCTTTGATTCCTCCTCCTGATCATCCAGGATCTTCCTCCTGTGCCCAGTTTAGCACATCTTTCCACCTTACTTTAAGGCTTTCTTTCTCATTTCCCATCCTTATTCTAAATCTCCTTGCCATCTTTTTCGGGAGACAATTCAAAAATTGTTTCTTCAATATTTGTTTGTCCCTATCTTCCTCTTTAGTGGCTGCCTCGTAAGTGGTTTGAACCCTTAGCGCAAACTCCGCCACTTTTTCATTTTTTCGCATCTCTAACCTCCAAAACTCTTTTTGTAAATCTATCTGCTCGGTTTCTTTTTCCTCCTTGCACCAGCTTTTTAATCTAGCCACTATGGTGGTATATTTGACCTTAGCCCTGTATATACTATAGTATGTCCTTAGTACCGGACCTTCTAAGAAATTTCTAAGTTCTACTGCCCAACCGACTTTTGTCTTTACCCAGTTGTTCCTTGGCATATCGTTCGTAATCCTCTATAAATGCCTCAAATTTCTGGACTTTTTCCTTCCCATACTTTAAAGGTTTCACAGCCTTTATATTACTCCTCCTAAATGACTTCATCACCTCCACCATCTCACCGGCCAAAACGATAAATATCTTACTCACTGCCTTAGTATGTTCCACACCTGACTCTTCCAATTCTACTAGCCTTTTGAGCCATTTTTTTCCTCCCTGGTCCAATTCACTCTCAGCTTCTTCTGTTTCATCTTCCGCTGTGGAACTTCCATCGAAGGTGTATTTCCTTTCTGCCCTCCTTCTCCTTTTCTTATTCTTCCTCTTTGGCCTGTTGCTACTGTGCTCATTTGTCACATCAAATGGGTCACTTGTTGCCCTCTCTGAGCTACTTTCCTCATCTGTTTCATACCGTGACGTCTTTTTTGGGATATTCCTTTGTTTAACGCTTTGGTCACGGGTCAACCTCCATTCTTGGTAAGCCTGATCCTCGATCCTCACTCTATTTTTTATGTTTAGACCTCCTTTAGGATCAGTCTTTTGTTCTATCTGGGTAACTTCTGTTACCTGACTATTCGGCCCTGTGTTTATAGGTTCTCCCTTACTTTTTAAAGCCTGCAGTATTCCTTCCAGTA
>JABUQX010135092.1:5000-10000 GCA_015478945.1 Trachelipus rathkii | reverse complement strand
AGAGAGTCCGTTGGAGAGAGAGAGAGCAGTGTCCTTTGTAAGAGAGAGAGAGAGAGAGAGAGAGAGAGAGAGCAGTGTCCTTTGTAAGAGAGAGAGAGAGAGAGAGAGAGAGAGCAGTGTCCTTTGTAAGAGAGAGAGAGAGAGAGAGAGCAGTGTCCTTTGTAAGAGAGAGAGAGAGAGAGAGAGAGAGAGCAGTGTAAAGATCAACATTATTTTTGAATTTATGAGGGAGAGAGAAGAGAGAGAGAGAGAGAGAGAGAGAGAGAGAGAAAAGTGTAAGAGAGAGGAGCAGTGTGCTTTGTAAAAAAAAAAAAAAAAAAAAAAGAGAGAGAGAGAGAGAGAGAGAGAGAGAGAGAGAGTTCAGAAGAGTAGTGTCCTTTGTAATAACAATGTCATAAGGAGAGTGATGAAAAAGTTGGACGGTTAGAAAGAGATTGTAGAGACATAGTAAGAGTAGGAGAGTTGACATAACGAAAAAGCCCATGACCAAGCCTTATCAAGGGGATCAGCATATGTGGAACCACTCCAGAGATACACATGAGATACACACTCCATTGAATGACGAATGACGCCCTTATATAGAGCAAGCAGCTGGGGTGATGATGAAAAGATCCAAAAGCTTCTCAGAACGCTCAAACTCATAAAAACCTGTTTACAAAGAAAACTAATGTAATCCTTCCAATTAAGACCACTAAGACCACAATAAAAGAACATGCCGAGAATATTAAGAACAGAAGAAGGTTTAAGTTATGTGTTGTAGAAGAAGATATTATAGCTGTGAAAGATTATGTAGAGTAGATAAATGAAGGAGTTGTGTTTTTGAGGCAGTGAAAAGTACCTTATTTTCTTTGCCCCAGTTAGAGATACGATAAAGATCTGAGGTCAGTTGCTCTGGGCCAACACCCCTAGTATCAACTATTTTCTGTTAAGAGTTTCGTCTTTCAAATTCGAAGGATTGATGAAGGGTTGAATTGTACGTGTAAGAATGGATAGGAGACGAAGTTATTGAAAGAAGATCATTAATGAAAAGTAGACAGAGAGTTGAAGATAAAACAGAACCTTGAGGAACACCACTATTATTAGAATTAAGAGATAAACGGTGGCCGTCTACAACAGTTGCTTTAGAATGGGCAGAGTTGAAATCAGGGAGGAGGTCACAAAAGTAAAGATTAATACCAAGAGAGGGAAGTTTAGACATCAATGTTTTATGCTAGGAAATATCGAAGGCTTTCAATATGTCTAACATCATAGCAAAAGATTCACCGGATTGCCGAAGGGCAGCGACCCAAGAGTCAAAGAAAAGGGGAACAGATCACTAGTAAAGCGCTTTTTATGAAAGCCATACTGCCGATCAGATTAGATTAGAAGATTTTAAAAGTTTGCAAATCTTCCTATTAAAAACTTTAGAAAAAACGAAGGTTAAAACATAGGAGGATAGTTAGAAGGTTTAGACCGGTCCTTCTCTTTCGGCAAGGGCAAGATAGGAGCAAGTTTAGAGAAGAAAGGAACGATCGAAGTTGAAAGACAGAGACTAGACAGTTTACCAAGTCAGAGTGCAAGTTCGGTAGCATAAGTTTTGAAACACAGTAGAAATACCATCAGCACCATGAACCTTCTTAGGGTCAAGGCTCAGAGAGAGAGAGAGAGAGAGAGAGAGAGAGAGAGAGAGAGAGAGAAGGAGGAGGAATAGCTTCGGAATCGTCAAGAATGGAATTTGAGGCAAATGTTTGGCAAATATATATATATATATATATATATATATATATATATATCTCTAAACATAGACTCTATATATATATATATATATATATATATACTATATATTTAACTATATACTCTATATATATATATATATAATATATATATATATATATATATATTACTTTCGCAAATGTCACTAAATTTCTCTAAATTAGTGCGAAACGATTTAGAATATAATAATAATAATAATAATAATAATAATAATAATAATAATAATAATAATAATAATAATAATAATAATAATAATAATAATAATAATAATAATAATAATAATAATAATAATAATAATAATAATATAATAATAATAATAATAATAATAATAATAATAATAATAATATAAATCGCTTCGCACCAATTTAGAGAAATTCAATGACATTATATACATATATATATTCTGTGACTCATTCATTTAAATGGGGGCCAGGCCTTTAAGTACTCAGCAATTATGGGATGAGAAAACCGGGTGCTTTAAAAACTACGCTTGAAGCGTTCTTTGGGGACGTGGATGGCCTAGTGGTTAGAGCATCCGGTTACTGTTAACTCAGCAACGCGTAGGTCCAGTGTTCGAATCCGTGATGAACGAGTAAGTCTTCTGTGACTCCTTATATATATATATATATATATATATATATATATATATATATATATATATATATATATATATATATATATATATATATATATATATACTATATATATTTGGTTTAAAGTCACAATCCATATCTCCAAAAACTACAATAGCTACAGGAAAGAATACATTGTCGGAATCCTGGTAAAATTTTAGTGGGGAAAATGTAAAAATAAGAAAAATCATATCTCAAAAACTAAAATTTTACCAGGATTCCAAAATTTTCCTTTCGCTGTAACTGTGTAATTTTGAATATGTTTGCATTTTCCACCACTAACATTTTACCAGGATTCAGCAATGTATTCCCTTTTCCTGCTGTGTAGTTTTAGGATATAGTTATGGTTTTAAACCACAATTTTCCCATATATATATATCTCTCTCTCTCTCTCTCTCTCTATATATATATATATATATATATATATATATATATATATATATATATATATATATATATATATATATATATATATATATATATGGTAAAACTTATAACAGCCACAGGTTAATACTGAAAATTATTAAATGTTCTTTATATCAAATAAACCTTGGATAAAAGGAAGAATTTGGATGAAAATAAATTTTGGTAAAGTAATTAATAATTTTTATTACTATTATTATTTATTACTATTTACTGCGTAATTCAAATTCCATATTATATACTACTTGGATGTTGTACGACTAACGTTTTCTATGATTAGGAAATAAATTAAAGGATAATTTTAATATTTTTAATTTAATTTTAAAAAACAACAATTTCTAAGTTTTGTGCACTGAGCTAACCTAACCTAACCAAATACAACCTAACCTAACCTAAACTAACCTAATGATAACTAACTAAACTAACCAAAAAAAAACAAATCCATTTCGCGCTAGAACATCTATTTACGTATCATAGGGTCTACCTGTGAAATTTTTTTGAAATCTGACGTCCCGTTCCGCTTAGGCGTTAAATATATATATATATATATATATATATATATATATATATATATATATATATATATATATATATACTATATATATATATATATATATATATATATATATATATATATATATATATATATATATATATTATAAAGTAACAACTTTAAAAACATAGATTTTATATTTACTCAAAAAAAAAAATAATTTAATAATGATCGAAATGACATCAGAAGACCCATTCCACAATAGCTTGATCAATTGATTTTTTCCTTATGGAATTCATCACTGTTTTTTTCACTTTTGAATCAGAATTGGTTTTAAAATAAGATCCCACACTAGAACGTTCATTTTCATTTTTAATTTTCTTTTCTAATTCGTTGTAAAGTGGTATATGATTTCGTCTTAAATGCCTTCTTAAATTGAAAGGCTTTTTATTGATTTTAGAAAAACACAAACGGCATTTTCTTTTATCTGATTTCCCAGTTTTCTCATAGCAGTCGACAAAAGTTTTCCATTTGTAATGTTCTGGCTGCAAAGTATTTTGTGATGTTTCCTGAACAGACGTCCCACTCCATGAGGTTGAAGGTACTTCCATAGTGGATGGTACTTCGTCCAAGTCTGAGGCACTTGAAGACGTCATTTTATTTCTTACCTTTACGTTTGATTATTTTGATAGGCTATATTTTTAATCAACGTAGTTTTTTTTCTTAAAAAGTTAAAATAAATATCAGAGATATTTAGTTTATATATATATATATATATATATATATATATATATATATATATATATATATATAAATATACTGATATATATATATATATATATATATTAATATATTTTTTTTTTTTAATAAAAATATAAATATATAATATATATATATATATATATATATATATATATATATATATATATATATATATATATATATATATATATAACTAGAATATATATATATATATATATATATATATATATATATATATATATAACTATATATATATATATATATATATATATATATATATATATATTATATATATATATATATATATATATATTTATATATATATATATATATATATATATATATATATATATATATATAATATAGATATATATATATATATATAATATATATATATATATATCTATATATATATATATATCTATATATCTATATATATATATATATATATATATATATATATATATATATATATATATATATGCAAATATATATATATATTTAAAATTAAAATCTGAAGGCCCAGCACCGCACCAAAAGCTTCGCACCGCGCACCGCACATCACCACACCGCACCGCACCAAATTCTAGCCGGCCTTAAAGTTCGATTTCCTGTGGTCCCCCCGTGTTACCCCCTGCATAGGGGATAAAGCACGTTAAAAGGTAGTTTTATATATATATATATATATATATATATATATATATATATATATATATATATATATATATATATATATATATATATATATATATATATATATATATATATAAACATAAAAACTGGCCAAAATATCCATGTAGTTCTTTGAAAAATGACAAAAATATGAGTATTGAATCCTTTATAAATACTATTGAATCCTTTTTAAGTATTTTAGTGAGTTGCAATCGAACAGGAACTGAATAAGTCCTTAACAATATGAGTGGGATTGTATCCTATTC
>JABUQX010135091.1:10000-26508 GCA_015478945.1 Trachelipus rathkii | reverse complement strand
CATATAGATTACTTTATCTAAGGGAATAAATAAAGAACCTTTTACTATCCCAAAACTATTTACACCAGCTATTAGAAATCCAAGGTCAACCATCATTTCGTTTAAAGTGCAACTTCACCATATATACTTTACTTTATCTACGAAATTTTTGGAATGAGCTATGGAAATTTATATGTTTGAATTTCAAAGAAAAAACAAAAATTCTACCCATAAAGTTTAGTTAGTTAAAATGAGATTAAAAACTTTTACTCCAAATAACATATAACAGCTATCTAAAAATCCGAAGTGACATCGTATATTTACTCACTTATTAAAACAATCTTGGAAACTTATAAAGTCACCCGTTTCCTACGACTGTACTTTCACGAGAGCTAATGGATCATTTATATGTTGAACGAATTTCAAACAAAAAACCCAAAATTTATCCAAATTTTAGACATTGTTTATCTAAGTGAATTAAAGACCTTTTCACTACAAAAAAACTATCTACAGCAATTTTAAAAATCCGAAGTGACCATTGTTTTCCTCACCTTAAAACCAAATCTAAAAACGTTCCAATCACCTTTCTACGCTTATTTCACGAGCTATGGACACTTATATGTTAATTTCAAAAAACCAAAATTATCAAATTTTAGAATTTTATCTAAATGAATTAAGAACTTTTACTCCAAACTAAAACAGCTATTACAAAACCGATACCTTGTTTCCTACTTTAAAACAAGAATCCTAAAACCGTGACCATCGTTTCCGTACTTAAAACCCAATCTAAAATCGTCCAGTTCAATTACTTAATTCACGACTTGTATTTCAGAGCTTGGGAACATTTATATGTTTGATTTCAAAAACCAAAATATTATCAATTTCTAAGAATTTTTATCTAAATTTTATAGATCCTTTTACCTAAAATCTATAACAGCAATTAAAAATCCTAAGTGACATGTATTTCCTACGAACAAACCCAATCTTAAAAACGTTCGAGTTACTTTTCTACGACTTGTATTTCACGCGCATGGACATTATACTTTTGCATTTCAAAAACCTAATTATAAAATTCTTAGAATTTTACTTAGAAGACAAATAGGAACTTTTACTCAAACTATAACATCTATTAATAATCCAAGTGGACCATCGTATTCCTCACCTTAAAATCAATCAAAACGTTCCAGTCACCTTTTCTCGATTGTATTTCCAGTGTGACATTTATATCGTTGATTTCAAAAAACAATTTATCAAATTTAATTTTTATTCAAGTGAATAAGAACCTTTTACATCCAAAACAATATAACAGCTATTAAAAATCCCGACAAGTCACTCATTTCCCCTACCTAAACAATCTTAAAAACGTTTCAGTTATTTATCTACGACTAGTGGATTACGAGCTAATGAACATTTATTAGGTTTGATTTCAAAACAAAAATTTATCAATTTAGAATTTTATCTAAATATGAATTAAAAACCTTTTACTCCAAAACTATAACAGCTATTAAAAATCCGAAGTGCCATCGTATTTTCTCACCCTTAAAACCCAATACTAAACAACCTGTTTCCAGATCACTTTCTACGACTTGTACTTTCACGAGCTAGACCATTTAATATTTGAAATTTCAAAAAACCAAAATTATCAAATTTTAAAATTTTTTAATCTAAATGAATAAGAACCTTTTACTCCAAAACTAATAACAGCTATTAAAAATCGAATGACCATTCGTATTCTCACATAACCAATCTAAAACGTTCATTACTTTTCTACGACTCGTATTTCACGGAAGCTATGGACATATATGTTTTGATTCAAAAAACCAAAAATTATGCAAATTTAGAATTTCTAAATGAATAAGAACCTTTACGCCAGAAACCTCATTCAAACTATTAAACTATTTCCCGAGGCTATGGACATTTAATATTGAATTGCAAAAAACCAAACAATTTTTATCAAATTTAACCATTATTTATCCTAAATGAATTAGAACCTTTTCTCCAAAACTAAACAGCTATTAAAATCCGAATAGTGACCATCGTATTTCTCACATAAACCCAATCTAAAAACGTTCCAGTTACTTTTCTACGACTCGTATATCATGAGCTATGGGACATTTTTATGTTTGAATTTTCAAAACCAAAATTTTTTGAAAATTTTAGATTTTTATCTAAATGAATAAGGAACCCTTTTTACTCCAAACCTATAACAGGTATTAAAAATCTGAAGTGACCATTCCTCACTCACTTAAAACCCAATCTAAAAACGTTTTAGTCACTTTTCTACGACTTGTATTTCACAAGCTATGGACACATATATGTGTTGAATTTCAAAAAAAACAAAATTTATCAAATTTTAGAATTTTTATTAAATGAATTAAAAAATTTTACTCCAACCATAACAGCTAATAACAATCCGAAGTCACCATCGTATTTTCCACTTAAAACCCAATCTAAACGTTCCAGTCACTTTCTACGACTTGTATTTCACGGGCTATGGACACATTATATGTTTGAATTTCAAACAACCAAAATTTATCAATTTTAATATTTTATCTAATGAATTTAGAACCTTTACTCCAAAAAACTATAACAGTATTAAACAATCAAGGACCATCGTATTTCTCACTTAAACCCAATCTAAAAACGATCCAGTCACTTTTCTACGACTGTATTCTGAGCTATTACATGATATGTTTGAATTTTCAAAAAACAAAATTTATCAAATTTTAGAATTTTATCTAAATGGTTCAGAACTTTTACTCAAAAACTTATAACAGGCTATTAAAAATCTGGTCGACCATCGTTTTCCTTCACTTAAAACCCAATTCTAAAAATGGTTCAGTCACTTTTCTACGACTCGTAGTTCACGAGCTATGGACATTTGTATGTTTGGAAATTCAAAAAAACAAAATTTATCAAGATTTTTATTTCTTTATCTAAATGAATTAAGAACTTTTACTCAAACTATAACAACTATTAAAATCCGAATGACCATGCGTTATTTTCTCACTTAAACCAATCTAAAACGTTTCCAATCATTTTCTAACGACTCCTATTTCACGACTATGGACATTATATGTATGAATTTTCACAAAAACCAAATATATGAAACGTAGATGATTTCTTACATTTTAAATGCTCTACTCCAAACTATACAGCATATTTTTTTAAAAATCCGAAGTGACCATTCGATTTTCTCACTAAACCCATCTAAAACAGATAAATTCCCTTTCTACGACTTGATATTTCACGAAGACTATGGACATTTATATGTTTTGGAATTTCAAAAAAAAAAAATTATTCAAATTTTGAATTTTTATCTAAATTATTTAAGACCTTTTACTCAAAAACTATAAAGCTATTAAAATCCGAAGTGACCATCGTTTTCCTGACTTAAAGACCCCAATCTAAACGTTCCATTACTTTCACGACTATGATTTCATAGTCATGGACATTATAGTGGGTTGATTTCAAAAAACCAAATTTATCCAAATGTTTAGAATTATTTATCTAAGGAATTAGAACCTTTTTACTTACAAAACGATGTACAGCAATTAAAACTCCGAAGTGACCATTGTTTTCCTCACTTAAACAAATCTAAAAAGCGTTCCAATTACCTTCTCGACTTGTATTTCACGGCTATGGACATTTATTGTTTGATTCAAAAAACCAAAATTTATCAATTTTAGAATTTTTATCTAAATGATCTAAGAACCTTTTACTCCAAATAAAGCTTTTAAAAACCGAAGTTGACCATTGTTTTCCTCACTTAAAACAAAATCTAAAACGTGACCATCGTTTTCCTCACTTTAAACCCAATCTAAAAAACGTTCCAGTTACTTTCTACGACTTGTATTCATGATATGGACCATTTATATGTTTGAATTTCAAAACAACCAAATTTTATCAAATTTTAGAAATTTTATCTAGAGAATAAGACCTTTTCTCTAAAAACTCTAACAGAATGAAATCTATCAAGCATGATTAAACATTATCACTTAAAACCCAATCTAAAACTTCCAGTATTTCAGACGACTTGTATTCACGATGCTATGGACATTTATATAGTTTGATTTCAAACAACCTAAATTTTATAACAATTTTAGAAATTCGTTATCTAAATGAATTAGACCTTTACTCCAAAAACTTAACATCTCATTAATACCCAAAGTGACCATCGTATTCCTCATTTAAAACCCAATCTAAAACGTCAGTACTTTTCTACGACTCTATTTCACGAGCATGGACATTTAATGTTTGAATTTCAAAAACCAATTTATAAATTTTTTAATTTTTTCTAAATGAATTAAGACCTTTTACTCCAAACTATAACAGCTTATTAAAAAACCGAAGTGACCATCGTATTCCTCATTTAAACCTAATTAAAAAAATTCAGCAACTTATCACGATTAGTTGTTAGATAGCTGTTATATTGTTTGATTTCAAAATCTAAAATATCAAGCTAAAAATTCAATGCAATACCGTGAATTCTCAATTTTCTGAATAAACAAGCTATTAAAAATCCGCAAGTGAACCATCGTATTTCTCACATAAACCCATCTAAAGACGTGCCATTACTTTTTACGACTCGTATTATCAACGAGCTCATGCGACACTTTAGATGGTTTGAATTTCGAAAAAAACCAAATTTCATCAAATTTTAGATATTTTTATCTCACATGAATTAAGACCTCTTTACTCAGAAAACGTATAACGCTAATTAAAAATCGAAGGTCACCATACGATTTTTCCTCACCTTAACACAATCTAAAACGTCCAGTACTTTCTAACGGGACGTTGTTTCATGACTCGGGAGCATTTATATGTTGAATTGTCAAAAAACCAAAATTTATCAAATTTAATAGTTTTACTAAAGTGTTAAGTTACTCCAAAATTATAACAGGTATTTAAAAATCCGAAGACCCATCGTTTTCCTCACTTAAAACCAATCTAAACGTTCCAGTTACCTTTCTACGACTTGTATTTCACGAGCTATTGACATTTATGTTTGAATTTCAAAAAACCAAAAAGTATCAAATTTAGAATTTTTTTCCATTAGAACATAACCTTTTCCTCTAAACTAAAAATCCCCTTTTATCTAAATTTAATAAATTTTTTTCTCACGTAAAACCCAATCTAAAACGTATCCAGTCACTTTTAAGACTTCGTATTTCAGCTATGGACATTTAATGTGTTGAATTCAAAAAACCAAAATTTATCAATTTTAATATTTTATCAATTTATTTAAACCTTTTACTCAAAAAACTATAACAGCTATTAAAACTCCGAAGTGACCATCGTATTTTCCACTTAAAACCCAATCTAAAAACGTTCCAGTTACTTTTTCTACGACTTGATATTATTATTTCCTATGGACATTTATATGTTGAATTTCAAATAAGAACCAAAATTTATCCAAATTTAGATTTTATCTAAATGAAATTAGAACGTTTACTCAAAAACTATAAAGTATTAAAATCTGAGCAGCCATCGTTTATCCCTCACTTAACCCCCAATCTACAAACGTTCTCAGTCCTTTTCTACGAGCTCGTTTTTCCCGAGCTATGGACTTTATTATGTTGAATTTCAAAACAAAATTTGTACAAATTTTATATCTTTATCTAAAATGAATAAGACCTGTTACTTCAAAACATAACAAGCTATTAAAATCCGAAGGGCACATGATTTCTACTTAAACCCAATCTAAAAAACGTTCAATCACTTTTCTACGCTCCTAGTTCACGAGCTATGGCATTTAATATGTTTGAATTTTCAAAAACCTAACAGTTTATTCAAATTTTAATATTTGATCTAAATGAATTTAAGAACTTTACTCCAAACTATAACACGTATAAAAATCCGAAGTGACCATTGTTTTCCTCACTTAAACCCTTCTAAAAATATAACAATCACCTTTCTACGACTTTGTATTTCACGACTATGGACATTTATATGTTTTGAATTTCAAAAAAAAAAAAATTATCAACATTTATTTTTTTTTGTTCTAATGAATTAAGAACTTTTACTCAAAAATTATACACAGCTATTAAAAATCCGAATTGACCTTCGTATTCCTCACTTACAAACCCAATCTAAAAAAGTTCCAGGTACTTTTCTACGACTTGTATTTCATGAGATGGACAGTTATATGTTTGAATTTCAAAAAAAAACCAAAAATTTATCAAATTTTAGAATTTTATCTAAGTTATAAGAAACCTAATTTTACTACAAAACTATAACAGTAATGAAAAATTCGAAGTGACCATTGTTTTCCTTCACTTAAAACCAATCTAAAACGTCATCCAATCACCTTTCTACGTACTTGTATTTCTACGAACTATGCGAATTTAATTGTTATGAATTCTTCAAAAACCCAACTGTTTATCAAAGTTTTAGAATTTTTATCTAAAATGAATTAAGACCTTTTTACTCCAAAACTAAACAGCTATTAAAAACCGAAGAGGACCATCTGTTTTCCTCATTAAAAATCCGAACTGACCATCGTTTTCCTCACTTTAAAACCCAATCTAAAAACTCAGTTACTTTTTCTACGATTAATTTTCCAAATCTATGTACATTTATATGTTTTGATTTCAAAAAACCAAAATATTAATCAAATTTTAGAATTTTATCTAAATGAATTAAGACCTCCACCTCAAAAACTATAACAGCATTAAACAAGAACCGTTTTCCTCACTTAAAACCAATCTAAAAACGTTCCAGTTACTTTTCTATGACTTGTATTTCACGAGCTATGGACATTTATATGTTTGAATTTCACAAAAACCTAATTTATAAAATTTTAGAATTTTTATCTAAATGAATGAAGAACCTTTTAATTCTTTAACTATTAACATCTATTAATAAGCCAAAGTGACTCTATTCCTCCACTATTGAAACTCAAATCTAAAACGTTCAGCAACTTTCTACGACTTCGTATTTCACGAGCTGTCGGACATTTTATGTTTCGAAATTTCAAAACAAAATTTATCAAATTTTAGAATTTTTATCTAAGTGAATTAAGAACCTTTACTCCAAAAGTAACAGCTATTAAAAATCCGAACGTCCCATACATTTTCCTTACCTAAAACCAATACTAAAAACGTTCCAGTACTTTTCTACGGACTTGTATTTCACGAGCTATTGACATTTATATATGTTTGATTCAAAAAACAAAAATTTATCACAATTTTGAGTAATTATCATACGAACCTTTTACTCCAAAACTCTAACAGCTATTAAAATCCGAAAGTGACCATCGTATTTCTCACCCTAAAACCCAATCTAAAACGTCCAGTCACTTATTCTACGCTTGTATTTCACGAACGTATGGGACATTTATAATATATTGAATTTCAAAAAACAAAATTAATCAATTTTAATATTTTTATCTAAATGAATTAAGAACCTTTACTCCAAAATAAACAGCTATTAAAAATCCGAGTCACCATCGTTTTCCTCACAAAACCAATCTAAAAACTTCCAGTTACTTTTCTACGACTCGTTTCACGAGCTATGGACAATTATATGTTTGATTCAAAAACCAAAATTTATCAAATTTTTAGAATTTTTTTAAAATGATTAAGAAGTTTTGAATCATTTTCTAATAATTCATTCATTTAAACATTGATGGACATCTTATATATTTGAATTTCAAAAGACCAAAATTTATCAAAATTAATATTTTTATCTAAATGACTTAGAACCTTTACTCCAAAACCAGTTAACAGCTATGTTAAAAATCCGACAGTGACCATCGTATTCTCACATAACCAATCTAAAAACGTATCCAGTTATTTTCTACGGACCTCGTATATCATGAGCATATGGACTAATATGTTTGAATTTCAAAAAAACCAAAAATTATCAATTTTAGACATTATGGCTCCAAGCATTGTTTTAAAAAACGCTAAACGGTATTAAAAATCTGAACACCATTGTTTTCTCACTTAAAACATATATTAAAACGTTCCAGTTACTTGTCTACGACTTGTATTTCACGAGTATGGACTTTATATGTTTGAATTTCAAAAAAACAAAATTATCAAATTTTAAATTTTTATCTAAGATGAATTAAAAAGAATTTACTCCAAACCATGTAACAGCTAAAAAAATCGAATGTTACCATCGTTTTTTCCTTTAAAACCCATCTAAAAACGTTAATGTCACCCTTCTACGACTTGTATTTCAAGAGCTATAAACATTTATAGATTTGAATTTCAAAAAAACCAAAATTATCAATTTTAATATTTTTATCTACATGATATTAAGAACCTTTTACTCCAACACTATAACAGCTATTAAATCGATGACCATCGTATTCTCACTTAAACCCAATCTAAAAACGTTCCAGTTCTTTTTACGACTGTATTTCACGAGCTATGACATTTATATGTTGAATTTCAAAAACCCAAAATTTATCAAATTTTAGATTTTTATCATAAATGAATTAGAACATTTACTCAAAAACCCATAACACAGCTTATTAAAAATCTGGAGTCACCATCGTTTTCCTCACTTTAACCAATCTAAAAGTTCCACTTATATTTCTACGACTCGTATTTCACGAGCTATGGACATTTGTATATAATTGAATTCTTCAAAAACCAAAAATTTATCAAAATTTTAATTCTTTATCTAAATGACATAAGAACTTTTACTCAAAACTAATAAGCTATTTAAAACTCCCGAGTGACCATCGTCATTATTCTCACTTAAAACCAATCTAAAAACGTTCAAGTCACTTTTTACGACTTGTATTTCACAGAGCTATGGACATATATATGTATTGAATTTCAAAAAACCAAAATTAATTCAAATTTAATATTTTATCTAAATGAATAGAATTTACTCCAAAAACTATAACAGCTTTTAAAAATCCGAAGTGACCAACGTATTTCTCACTTAAAAACCAATCTAAAAACGTTCAAGACTTTTCTACGACTTGATTTCACGAGCTATGACATTTATATGTGTTGAATTCAAAAAAAAAAAATTTATCAAATTTTTGATTTTATCTAAATGAATTAGAACCTTTTACTCAAAGTATAACACTATTAAAAATCCGAATGACATCGGTTTTCCTCACTTAAAAAACAATCTAAAAACGTTCCAGTTCCTTTTCTACGACTTGTATTTCATGAGTTATGGACATTTATTTTTGAATTTCAAAAAACCAAAAATTTATCAATTATAGATTTTTTTAAGGTGAAATTAAGAAAGCCTTTTAGCTACAAACTTTACAGCAAATAAAATCCAAGTGACACATTGTTTTCCACTTAAAACCAAATCTAAGCAAAGTTTCCAATCACCTTCACGACTTTTATTTCACGATCTTGGACATTTATATTTTTGAATTCAAAAACACATTATCACCACCCCATCACTAAATGCATTAAGAACCTTTTACTCCAAAACTAAACAGGCTAGTAAAAACCGATGACCATGTTTTCCGTCACTTAAACAAATCTAAAAACGTCCATCGGTTTTCCTCACTAAACCCAATTAAAAACGTTCCAGTTACTTTTCTCGACGAGCTTGTTGCAGAGCTATGGACATTTAATGTTTGATTTCAAAAAACAAAATTTATCAAATGTTAGAATTTTTATCTAAGAGAATTAAGAACCTTTACTCTAAACTATAACAGCAATTAAAAACCAGAAGTAACATGTTTTCCCACTTAAACCAATCTAAAAAACGTTCAGTGACTTTTCTACAGACTTGTATTTCAACCGAGCTATGACATTAGAGTTTGAATTCAAAAAAACCTAATTGTAGAAATGTTGGAATTTATCTAATGATTAGGAACCTGTTTACTCCAAAAATATAATCATCTTATTAACATATCCAAGCTGAACCATCTATTCCCACTTAAAACTCAATCTAAAAACGTTCAGTCACTTTCTACGACTCGTATTTCGAGCGAGCTGATGAGACATTTTATAATGGTTTGAATTTCAAAAACCAAAATTATCAAATTTTATGAATTTATATCTAATGAATTAAAGAACCTTTACTCCAAAACTATAAAGCTATTAAAAATCCGAAGTGACCATCGTATTCCTCACTTAAAGCCCAATCTAAAAATTCCAGTCACTTTTTACGACTTGTATTTCAGGCGGATATTAATGTTTAATTTTCAAAAAACCAAAATTATCAAATTTTAGATATTTTATAAATTTTAATTAAGAACCTTTTTACTCCACAACTATAACAGCTATTAAAATCGGAAGACACCATCGTATTTCTCACATAAACCCAATCTAAGAAGCGTTCCCGAGAGTTACTTATTACGAATCGTATTTCTACGAGCTTGGACATTATATACTGTTTATGCATTTGCTCAAAAAAAACCCAAAATTTAAATTCACACTTTTAAGAGATTTGTTATCTAAAGAATATGTAAAAGGAACCTTTTACGTCCAAAACTAAGATAGCTAGAAACTATAAAGATAGTTCCTGAAAGTCACCATCGAACCCTCCACTTAAACCCCAATCTATAAAAACGTCTCCCAGCTACTCTTTCTACCACTGGTAAATCTTTGACATGGGACCATGGACATTTTATGTATTGAGAAGTTAAAAAAAGCACAATCAACTTATCCAAATTTTAATGATGTCGATATTCATAAACAACTTGAATTAAGTATCCTTTTAATCCACATAACGACTCCAGTATAACCGAGAGGCATTAAAAATCCCGAAAGTCGCCAATCCGTTTTCCCTCACTTAAACCCAATCTAAATAACCGTCCAATACATTTCTGACCGATCTTTGATTCCCATGAAGTATGGGACGATTTGTATAGTTTGAATTATACAAAATCACATCCCAAACATTTCAGCCAAATCGTTCTATATGATTCTGGTCCTAGCATGAGATTAAGAACTAGTTTACTCCCCCAACCAACCCTAATAAAACTGAAGTGTAAAAAAACGGCAGGAGAATTAAATACCGAGAGAGCCGAGGATCACTTATGGTAAGTTACGCATCGTACTTATCTCAATTGAAAGAAACCCAAAATCTAAATGCAACGTATCCAAGTCACTTATCTTCCAGAATCGCATAACGAGCCATTTCGAACAAATTTGTTTATAATCGTTGTGTAAAATTATCCAAACACCCATCTTTGTATCCTAAGATTTTATATTTTTTATCTAATACAACGATTTATTAAAAATCTTATTTACTAAGAGACTATAACGAGCTATATTTAAAATCTCACAGCTCAACCATCGTAGTTTCTCACTTAAGAACCCATCTAAAAACGTTCCAGTTTTTTCTACGACTTGTAGTTTCATGACGCTATGTCGAGGATTTATATGTCTTGAATTTCAAAAAAAACCAAAATTTCATCAAGATTTTAGAATTTTTATCTAACTGAATTAAGAACCTTTTTATAAAAGTATAACAGGTATTAAAAATCTGCAGTCACCATGATTTCTCCAACTTAACCCAAATCTAAAATGTTCCATCACTTTGTCACCCCCCTAATCAAATACTACCCATTTCATAATATATCAAACCAATGTATATAATATTAAGAACTTATACTAGGTATTCAAACTCTACTGCTCATTAAAATTACAGTTAGGATAAGTTAACCTATTTTACGCAATCAGCAGGTGATAAACTGTAATACAGGCCTGATATTTAGGATTACATCTAAAATTTAATCAAAAATTTAAAAATATATATATTTTACTGTAAAAAAAGAAATAAGTGTATAACAAAAATCCAAACGTCGTAGAAATTTTCACAACTGGCAGTAAAAGATGATTTATATCAAAAAATTTTTTGCTTGTAATACCAACATACAATTTAATTAACTATCATTCACGCAAATTCACTTGTTTGTATTATTTGTTATTTTAATTAATTGGTAAACTATCTATTTTCCAAGGACATTGTATTAGAATTAATTGATAGGGCCAAATATCTTTGAGCAGAAATCGTTGACTTGCTGAATTTTTGTCGACGTCAAATATTTATTTTAAAGATATATATTTTTTATTTCATCCTCGATGAAAGCTGAAAGTATTAATTCCATTCTAGTGATTATTAACATTATTATTGTGATTATTATTTTTCTGTACTAGTATTATTATTATCATTATTAAATTTTCCCGCAACATTTTTAACCATATATATATATATATAGCATATAGTTATATGTTATATATATATATATATATGTTAGTTATATATATATATTATATATACAGTAGTTAGTATATATTATTAAGTTATATATATATAATATATATATATATATATATATATATATATTATTAAGTATATATATATATATATATATATATATATATATATATATATATATATATATTATATATATATATATATATATTGTCGGTATATATATATATAGCAGTTATTAAGGTTGGTTAAGGTTGTTGTTGTTGTTAAGAAGAGGTAGTATATATAATATATATATATATATATATATATATATATAGAGTGAGCAGATATATATATATGTATAGATGGTAGTATATATATATATACGGGCTCCCGTACTATAAAACAATGCTTTTATAATCTTTATTGTAATTGTAAAGCTATTATTATGAGAGGAGAAACAAAGCTCCAAACGTTAAGTGTATTATTATGTACGGTAAATTTGCTTCTTATAACATCACACATAACTTTTTATTCTTTTTGTTAATATTATTTAAAATCTTAAGTCAACCAATAAGAGTCTTTTCCCTGACCGGCGATATCTGACGCCAAAACGAGGGAAGACGGCAGTTAGGCAGCCGAGATCAATGCCATAAAGATGTGTCCCGGGCGTTGCCCGGGCACACAAAATATATTATTTTGTAATAAAATTAAAGGTGTTATACTATAATTAATGTTCTTATAATAAGATCTTTTTTTAAGTGTCATTTGATACGCTAAGTTGATTCACCAGTGAAATAATAAGATAAAAATTAGAAAGAACGGTGAAAGAGATCTAGTAAAGAACATGGCATTCTATTATATGCCCCACTTTGCAAACTGTTCAAAAATAAAATGTATATAATATTGGGATTTGAGTATTCACGAAAATATATTCGAAGGATCTGTGACAACCCAAGATTAACATTTAACTGCACAAGACCCAGCTTATCTATTATTATTGAGAAAACAACAATAGAAAAAGAATATTAATAAAGAAAATAACATCAACTATTTTTCTATACACCTTCCATCTTATTAATTAGTGTACCCGAGGGGTGAGTGATTTAATTCTATGTTTAATTAATTAATGACCTCATCTACTCGCGCTACATATGTGATGCCCCCTGATCGTGACTTGAAAATACCAACCTGTCTGATAAAAAGGGTCAAAAGATAAAAAGAATAATAATAAATAACGTGGTGATAATTAATGAAAGTGTCTAGTATTATCTATACCCAAGTGAAGTTATTAAAACAGTTAAGTCTTGAGGTCAATATTGATAATGCTAAAAACGTAAGTGATAACGTGAAGAAAGTTTCTTATTTTTAAAAGAAAATAAAAAGTCGTTAATCAAAAAAAAAAAAAAAAAAAAAAAGTCATTTCATTAACAGAAAATCACCGCGCTTTTCAAAAAAAAAAAAAAAAGATCTTCCAACGAATGCCGATACAAGAAAGCTTTGTCCTGCTATTATATGGGGGAGGGGTAGAGAAAGAAAACTCCCCACCATGGAGATCCTCCAAAAGCACTTCGTGAAAAGCTCTAGTTAAAATTTGAAATTCAAGAACCAACATGCCCTTACAACCTGCTAAAAATCAACAAAAGTTTTATAGGCTCAGCATCTGAATTGTTTTGCCTTTTCCCCGACGTTGGGAGGCTTAACTTCAAAATTTGGATGAATCCACGCGAGTCCGCAAACTTACAACAACGAAAAAAATAAAGTCTCAGAATAATAAAAAAGAGGACGAAAAAAATTTGGGTGAATCAAAAGACATAACACCGAAGACCCCAAAATATTCAAATTCGCCTCTATGCTGTAACAAACTAAAGCTCAAAATCGCCTGTCTGTTAAAGTGTTGAATCCATTTTGTAATGTCGCTCAGAGAATACAGGAAAGAACATAGAAATTCTTCTCTCGCGCAAATGGTATTTTATATTTTGTTTTTGAAGGGAAAATTTAATCTGGTAATTATTTTGTGTTAATAAAAATTAATTAAAATGTATTATAATTCGGCGGCAGAATGATGTTATAAAATAATGGAAAATCAGATAGACTTCTTTTGATCATATAATAATTATAAGAATCTTGTGTATATTTAAATAAGGATGTGGGTGTCCCCCATTGTTCTTACTCTTATCCCCCCAAAAAATTGGGTAGGGAAGGAGGTTGAAGTGTGAAACAAAGATGCTTGTAAACGGCCTTGTTAGGAGTGTCCGTAGAAAAAAGAAAAAAAAGTCCTTCTTTTTTAGAAAGGAAAGTTGTAATTATTTTCTAGGATAAGAAAAATTATTTGGTAAAAATTTTACGGCTAATGAAAATCGTATGTGTAAAATGGGCGTCTTATGATGATCCCGTTAATGAAAGAATATTCCTTTTCTAAATAAAGAAAGACAACTGTAATAATTTTTAGGTATATTAAAAATTATATTTTAAATTATCTAATATGTGCAGACCTTGCGTTAAAAATTTTAAACTATATTTTAAAAATCATTGTATTTTATTTATTAAATGATAATTAGATTAGGATGTTCAGTTCCTCTGATTAAAAAAATATAATGAAATATTATAATTAGTTATATACGAGTTTATTTTATGTGCAATAGTAAGATCTATCTGCTTAAAAGTATTTTTATAATATGTTTTAGGTTGCCGTCTAATTAATATATTTTTTCGAATTAATATGGAATCATATTTAAAATTTATCTGAAATAACGAGAGAAATATAACTGTCATGCGTGATACCATAAGTGGGAGGAGCTATGAACTCTTGTTGTCCTCTGACGTCATCACGAGTGGGTAGGCCTTAGACAAGTTGGAGTATAGCTAAAAATGAAATAAATTCTACGGAATGTTTCAGAAAAACTTTTAAAAATTTTAAAAATATATTTTTTAGAATTGAAGGCTGGGTATTCTTGATCAACCGGGGATGCACCAGATGTACTGTGGCTACCGTACTATAAACAATGCTTTTATAATCTTTATTGTAATTGAAAAGCTATTATTATGAGAGGAGAAACAAAGCTCCAACCGTTATGTGTATTATTATGTACGGTAAAATTGCTTACATCTTATAAGATCACACACATAACTATTTTTATTCCTTTTTGTATGTTATTTAAAATTGAAACAACCAATAAGAGTCTTTTCCCTGACCGGCAATATCTGACGCCAAAACGAGGGAAGACGGCAGTTAGGCAGCCGAGATCAATGCCATAAAGATGTGTCCCGGGCGTTGCCCGGGCACACAAAATATATTATTTTGTAATAAAATTAAAGGTGTTATACTATAATTAATGTTCTTATAATAAGAATTTAAGGCAAAAAGCAATGGTCCGCGATCCTTCATCAGTCAAATAATAAGATAAAAATTAGAAAGAACGGTGAAAGAGATCTAGTAAAGAACATGGCATTCTATTATATGCCCCACTTTGCAAACTGTTCGAAAATAAAATGTATATAATATTAGGATTTGAGTATTCACGAAAATATATTCGAAGGGTCTGTGGCCCAATCCTTATTTATATTACAAAATAAAAATTTTTTAATGCGATCGAACTATAATAAGAAAAGAATATTAATAAAGAAAATAATATCAACTATTTTTCTATACACCTTCCACCTTATTAATTAGTATACACCTGAGGGGTGAGTGATTTAATTCTATGTTTAATTAATTAATGACCTCATCTACCAGCTACAGACGCAGCAGAGCATATGTATAAGCAAGGCTATTGCTGCTGTTGCAGCAGCATGGCAAGGCAGCGTTGTTGTTGCTGCTGGCGCAGTTGGCAGCATATATATATATATATATATATTATGTTAAGCAGTTACAGCGCGTGTTGTTGCTAAGCGGCTATATATATATATATCAAGGACGTGCCCTCTGGGTAGGCAAGGTAGGCAGTGCATGCAATTTTGAGTCTTTAATACAATTCACTTAAATGGTAAAAAGTTAATTAAATTATTAAAATTTTAATTTGAAAGTGAAAAAGAAACTGATTTATAAAATAAATTTAAATAAAAACCACATTAGCAATAGCGCATAATAATTAAACCATTGAAATTTTCCTCCTTACCTGTTCTGCTAAGAGCAAAATTCAAAGCCATGTATGCACATAAAGATCCTCTCTTCTCTTCTCATATTTCATATGGACAATATATATACAGACAAGACTCCATACCTAGCTGAACGAAAAGATTTAGAGTGCATCTGCGGTACGAAAATTTTCACCACGCGGAAACGTACGAAGAAATGAAAATGTGAAAGAATTTGAATCTCTCTCTCTCTCTATATATTATTATTAAAAGAAAGAAAGAGTTATATATATATATATATATATATATGCTAT
>JABUQX010135091.1:0-7500 GCA_015478945.1 Trachelipus rathkii | reverse complement strand
GAAACTGGTTACAGCTTTGACAGTTGTTTGTAGTGGTTTAATAAGATTGAATCTGTGTTTGCAGTTTTGTAATTTAGGTTGATGGCAGCGTCTTAGCTTTGCCGAGGATGATTGACTAAGTTCTTGGTTGTGAGTTGAATTCTGGTGCTACTTCTGGATGCTTGTTTAAAATGTTGCTTTGGTGGTCTGCGTCTTGGGCGGTTTTCTGTTAGTGTCGTGTGATTTGCTTGGTGTATGTTGTATTGATTGGTGGTGGTGGGAATGGTGTTCTGATTTGTTTGTAATAATAGAGGCTGATGAAGAGGAGGTTGCTTGAGTCTGTGGTGGTTGGGGTTAGAGAGTGCAATGTGGTATGTGTGTTGGGATGTTTGGGTTTTGGAAAAGAATTGTGTGCTTATCATTTCCAGATGTGTATCTGTCTATTGATAGAATTTTGATTTCGTGCAGGTGTTGTTGTGGTGTTGTTGATGTGCATTCCTGTTATGATTCTTAGTGCTTTGTTTTGTGTTGTTTGGAGTTTCTTTATGTTATTTTAAGTCAGTAGTGGGCGCCAGGTGGAGAGGAGTAGTTTAGAGTCGGGCGAATGAATTGCTTTGTGTATAGTGGTGGATGTTGGTTATTGTTTGTGGTCTGTGCCAGTGATGGTACAATATATAGTGTTGTTGATATATATTTTCTGTTTTGTGATTTGTGTTGTTTGTTTGAAGCCAGAAGTTGTTCGTTCAGAGATAGATGTTGGAAATCCATTACTTTAGGTTAGTGGGAATGTTAGATTTTGTTATTTTGTGAATCAAGTTGTGTTTGGGTACTATATCGAATGCTTTGCTGATGTCGATTGCTATGGTTATTGTTTTATGAGTTGGTTTTGAGTTTAGGCCGTTGATTGTGGGTCGAATGATGTTTATGAGTGCAGTTGTTGAGCGGTTTTGTTTTGAAGCCGTGTGTTGGAATTTGTGTTTGATGATGTGTAGTTATTTTGCTTAGTATGTTTTTTCTAATAGTTTGCATAGTGTTGATAATAGAGAGATGGGCGGTATCATGATGAAGGGTCAGAGGGATCTTTTCCTGGTTTTAATTTGGGTATAACGAAAGCTATTTTTCAGATAGGGGAACGAATCTGTCATACATACATGGTTATTGGCTACTACAAGCAGCTACATACAGCATATTGTTGCAGAGCGCTGGCAGCTGTTGGCTGGCAGCAGCTGGTGCTGGGCAGTACGCTGGCTGGCTGCTGGCTGTTGTTGTTGCAGCATACATGCTGTTGCTGTTAATGGCTGTTGCTGCTGCTGCCACATATTGCGCACATATACATATATACAGCAGCTATATATTACTATATGGCTGTTACATTATACATATGTTGCTGGCTGGTTGCTGTATACATACAGCTAGCATATATAGCGCAGCTGGCTGCGCTTTGCTACAAAGCACAGCAGCGCGCATACTGCGCGCATACTGGTATTAGCGCTGCTGGCAGCGCTGAGCGATGGCTACGTTGCTGCTGGCTGCTGGGCTATGGTTGGTTACGGCATATAGCAGCTGCTATTGGCATACTATACATATATATACAGAGATACATAGCAGCAGCATATATATATGTTGGTTGGAGTGTAGTTGGGCAGAACCCTGCAACACTCGATTTTCATAAAAATCACAGCATTGACTCTAAATGAGTTGTAATGAAGCATAAAAAATAAAAAATGACTGGCATCAATCTTTTAGGGAAAAAAAGTTACAGATCAAAGTATTGAATAACCTATAGGGTTTTACCTATATTCCAACTGACTGACCTTGTTTTATCGCACTGTAAGTCCTTTAGGCGACTATTCCAGGTAAATTTATCACACTTTAGGGCGTGTGGGCCAAACAAAGACTAGAAAGCAACTATATATCAATGTACGAAACGCAATATATATATATATAAATATATATATTACAGATATAAGGCGCAGGCAGTATATAGCATAGCAGCAAAGGTGCTGGCTACTAAGGCGCGCGCAAGGCGTTGCTATATATGCGGTGCTAAGGTGTGCGTTGTTATTGCAGGCACAGCATACATATAATAAGGCGTTATGTTGCTATATTGCTGAAAAACACCACACTGCTCACGGCAGAGCCCAAATCATTTAACGTCCAAGCAAGATCGAAACCAAGACCAAGGAGAAGAATAGCTACTTCTCCCACCAACCAGTTGCGAACATGGGGATCCTAGGTTTGTTTGGCGGTGCTCTACCACTAAGCTACCGGGCGCTTTATTTAAATAAATATAAAATAAATAAAAAAAATTAAAAAATATGGATCATGTCGATTATCTGCCTCCACCTCCATATACATGTAGATTGTATGAATTCGAACACATTTCATAAAATTGAAGTGAAAATGTAAAATCAAATTGAAACTGCAGTATTAAAGCACCTTCCCACTTAAAAATATTTAAAAAAAAAAAAAAGTTCAAATCTATGTAAATTAACTAAACTCTAACCTTTACTTAATGTATATATAGTTTAAATCTATGTACTAACTAAACTATAACATAACCTTTCTTAATGTAATTTATTTTTATATTTATAACTTATTTCAATCTGCATTGTTAAAAAAAAATCACGTATGTGGCACCAATAGAGCTTTCAACACTATTCGATTTTTGTAGACCTCTCAATCCGGATTCAATCATTCAAAATAATGATAAGTTATACATATATATAAATAAAAATATTATATAAAATAGCATAATATATATATATATATATATATATATATATATATATATATATATATATATATATGATAATGCATTAAACCGCATCATTATTTGTACATATAATGTCCCTTGGGGTTTAAAAGTTTGAACCCTTACCCTTGAGTTGGTAAATCAGAATTATTCCTCATGACCACGATGAGCTGTCGGCTTACCTTTCCTCTTGAAAGCATTACAGACATTACCTTCCCGAGGGGGAACAAGACATGCTTTGAGGCGACACCTGATCTCCCGGAGATCTCCCCGATGTCACACTCGGGTCAAGGGTCACACTGGGTAATTTTTAAACGGGACTTCATTTTGTATACACAAGGATAATGCATTAAACCGCATCATTATTTGTACATATATAATGTCCCTTAGTGGGTTTGAACCCTTACCCTTGAGTTGGTAAACCAGGAGTGTTACCTCCTGACCACGATGAGCTAAAAGGAGATCCGCCACTTTCCTCTGAAAGGTTACCTACCTTCCCAAGAGGAACAAGGCATGTCTTTGGTGTGACATCGACCTCCGGCAGACCTCCCCGCTCACACTCGGGTCAGGGGTCACACTGGGTAATTTTTAAACGGGACTTCATTTTGTATTCACAATACATTAAGCCGTAACATTATTTGTGCATATATAATGTCCCTTAGTGCTTGAACCCATACCCTGAGTTAAGCTTATTGCAGAATGAAGAGCCTTATATATATATATATATATATATAAAAATATGTTATATTAATCATATATATATATATATATATATATTATATATATATATATATATATATATATATATATATATATATATATATATATATATTAGTGATGTATCGGATGTCAATTTTTGACATCCGCGGATGTGAGAGTTTGAATTTAACATCCGCTGATGCGGATATATATCAGTATCCGCGGATGCGGATGCGGATGTAGATGCGGATGCGGATGCGGACGTGGATGCGGAAGCGATTAATAAATTTGCTATATATATATAGGGTATATATATATATATATTATTGAGCAGTTATAAAGATATATGTTATATATATATATATATATACATATATATATATATATATATATTGTTGTTATTATTAGCAAAGAATATATATATATATGTTAATAATATATATATATGAGCAAAAGAAGAAGAGCAGTATATGTTGCCATGTTACAGCAGCAGTAAGAAGGTATATATAATATATGAGCAGCAGCAGCAGCATGCAGCAGCAGCACAGCAGCAGCAGCATGTTGTTGCTATATATATATGTTGTTATATATATATATATATATATATATATATATATGTTATATGAAGTTTTTGGACTTTCAATGAAGAAAAGTTTCCAGATGGGACGAGGGAGCTAACTCATTTGTGTACCACCATCTAGTTTCCCTGCACCTCCACCCATCAGAAAGTGGCTTACAAAAATTATGCTCTTAACTTTGAAGTCATAATTTCTAATACTCAAAATTTATATGAAGTAAATTATGCTTCAAAAATAAGTGTTTTTTTTTGCCTTCTCTCCCAGAAGTCGCATACGCTTCTCATCGTAAATGAGACCAGCTGAGCTAAATAATTTTTCACTTGCAGCACTGCTCGGAGGGCAACTAAGATAAATACGAGCAATTTTCACTAAAGTTGGATATTCTTTTCCTTTTTCTTTCCACCACTTCATACTGTTTTCCTTCTCGCTTAACCTCTTTTCTTTATGATATTTTTCTATTCTGTCACTGGATTCATTGGTCAGTCATTATCTTCATCATCACTGTACTGGGAGGCAAAGAATTGTTTTCACTGTCTCCCTTAATGATTTGCTTGCACCACTTGGTGCTGGTGATCCTCCCATTTTTTTCGCTTTATTTGTGGCTTCTCGATGCCACCTTTATTCTCATAAGTAAACTTTTCGCAAAGTTTAGCAATGGATAATTTTACTTGCTCCGTTATTTTTCGAGAAGAAAAAAACTTTCCTTTATATCTAGGGTCAAGATAGGTTGCAATACTGTACATATCATCTGTTATAATTCCCATAAATCTACTGTTAATTTCATCTTTTATAATTTCAGTCATAATATTTATTACTTCTCTTTGCTCTTATTCGGAGCATTCATCAGAGGAGGATGAGGGTTCATTTACATGAGAAACCTCTGTAGCAAAATTTGATGCAAGATTAACTTTAAGGCCCACTATTTGAGGTATAATGTCACCAATAGTTGAAGTCGATTCACTGAATTTCATTGTCATGTCTTCAAAAGGCTCCAAAATTTTTACACAGCCTGATAATATTGCCCACTCCCTATTACTAAGCAAAGGAATTTTTGCTGTGTTAGCAGCATATAAGCAAAGTCCTTCTTTTAATTCCTGGTCCTTTTCAGCATATACAAAGTACTATTCCACCGTGTAGAAATATCATGAACAACCCCTAATATTGGCTTATTCAGTCTTTCTTGAATCTGTTTTAATTCGTTTTGTGCCATAGTTGAATGATTGAAGTGAGAAGCAATAGTCCAACAAGTGGCTATAATATCGGATACTTCCTTTTGTGACTCTAACCCTTTTCTAACTGCTAACTGGATCTTATGAACAGCACAGTCTAAATTATTAACACTAGAATGAAAAAGCCTTTTTCATATTTGTACCACATCACGCATTACACAATGAACATCTGCTCGGGATATGTTCCATTTTTCAAGATCTCATCAAATTTTGTAGAAATGAATTCCCCAGTGTGTCGTTCTTCCAATGGCATTGCACTTAATACAAGATTTATTCTCGGGAAATCATTATTTATAGCATGAGCAGTCAAGCTCAATAGAAAAACACCAGCTGAAGTGTCTGACCATATATCTGATGTAAATGATAACTGAGTGTTCTGTTTATAGTCATCTATCATTTCCTTTATATTTTTCAAAAACAGTTTCATAGATGTCGTCACAAAAGCGATGAATAAAATTTTCGTTGCTTTAATCGATATTGTGGTGCCAGTCATTAACCTTATAAATCCAAGATGTTCAGCAAAATTAAATGGGCAGTTGTCTCGTTACTAATATCATTCGCGTACGCTTATCAACCCTTTGATTTCACGTCGCCACCTCAACATTGAAGGATGAAAATGTTTTCAACATTTCTTGCTTTACATCGGATTTCATTTTGCGTTATAGCAGGTGTTTTCTCTTTTCTTTTTTTTAACCTTTCTTTTTCCTTTATTTCTTCCTCCATCAGGCTTTTAAATTCTTCATTGTGCATCGACCTCAAGTGATTTTTTAGAGATGTTGTTCCACGGCCCTTCCTTGAGTAAGATTTTTTGCAAATAACTCACTTTGCACTATCAATTTGCTCTTCAATGAAATATTTTCACACAGGACTTATTTCTGAAGTCATAATTTAATAAAATTATAACCACTAAAAAAAACAACTTTCAAATAAAATTTAAGACACTTAAATATACTCAATAATCTGTACGTGAAAGCAGACAACACAAGACTGACTTTAAAATCTGAGTGGAAAGTTACAAGTTAGTTACGAACGCTATGTTGTAAAAGCAGTCATGCCATGAAATATATTTTCCCGTTATTCTTTAGAGTAAATTTTTTAATAAAATAAAAAATATAATAATTTGAATTACTTTAAATTTTAAACAAGATCAGCTTTTCATAACAAATAAATAACAAAGATGAATAAAAACAACGAAAAACAACTTTTATTGAATTAGTATGGAAACTGCAGAAATATATATATATAAGGCAGGTGTAGTATAGTATATATATATAGTTATAAATATATATATATATAAGCAGCAAAGCAGTGTTACAGAGCAGTGCAGTTATATATAAGGTTATGTTATATATATATGGATGGAATCCAAATCATGAAAAATTGCGGATGTAGATCTCCTTAAAGTGTAAATGCGGATGCGGATGTGGATGTTTTAAGAGATTTGGCGGATGCTGATGCGGATGTCAATTTTAATGCGTATGTCTGCGGATGCTGATGTCATAATCTTAATATAAACATATATATATATATATATATATATATATATTTATATATATATATATATATATATAAGTATATATATACATATATATATATATATATATATATATATATATATATATATATATATATATATATATATAAGGTAAATTCAATACATTAACAAAATCATGATGTCACTTGGAATTCAAATTGTCTTGAGATTAGAATTTATCTCTGGCGACATGTCGCTAATTATATCTTTCTTCAGTTTCGATCAAGAACTAATTTATTCTTCGTAAAACATATGCAAATTTCGAGAAGAATTTTTACCTTCCTTCAAAAGTAATGTGACTAATTATCGAGTTTAAATTCTTCAAATAAAAATAAGATACGGTTTATTAGACTTGGTAATCCTTTTAATATATATATATATATATAGCATATATATATAGTATAGTATATATATATATATAGCAGTATATATATATATATATATATATATATATATATAATATATATATATATATATATATATATATATATATTATATAAGACACGGTTAGGCTTGGTAATCCCTTTTAATATAAGGGTATATTATATATATATACAGGCGGCGCGCATAAGCAGCAGCATATAAGTATATATATATGCTGGTAGTTATATATATGTTGGCATATATATATGCAAGGCGAGCGGCGCACGAAACGCGCGAAAGCGTGTTCTAATGATAAATGCGAAACGGTTGAACACCCATCTTCGATGAATCCAGCTACTACCG
>JABUQX010135089.1:0-17161 GCA_015478945.1 Trachelipus rathkii | reverse complement strand
GGCTGTGATGCCGCATATATTGGGAAGACTACTCGAAGTCTTTCAACCCGCATCGCCGAGCACAAAGGTGTTTCCTTCAGAACTTTGGAACAATTGCATCATCCCCCCTATTCGGCTATTAACTCGCATTCTCTGCCATCAAATCACCCTATAACGGATACAAATTTTAAAATTTTAGATTTTGAACATGAGCCGGATCTCCATTTGCTGGAATCTTTGTATATATGGCACCACAAACCTAAGTTAAATGAAAATTTACATTCTGATAATATTATAATTTTGAAGTGAAATTTCGCCATTTGACAATGCTTTTCTGAAATATCATATTTTATATACTTACTTATTTATTTATTTATTTTATATTTCAAATTGTGTTTATTATTTTTTATTCATTCTACTTTTAGCCTTGAGAATGGGTAGAAGATTTGATCACCCGAAACTAGTCGGCAATAGATTTTGTAGTAATAATGTTTAAGTTTTTTTTGGTCCTTTTAGCTGTTATAAAATTCCGCCTTAAGAAAAAAGGTACTATATCAACTGTTTTTCTTAATAATTATGGACGACCTACATTAATGTTATTTCTTATATATATTATATATATGTTATATATATCAAAGAGCAGCATAGTATATATATATATATATATATATATATATTATATATATATATATATATATATATATATATATAAATATAAATATATATATTATATTATATATATTATATTATATATATATATATATATATATATATATATATATATATATATATACCCGGGAAAGGGCAAACCGTTTTTGACGATTAAAGAAAGAGAAAGGCGATGAGGATGAATTGGGTGGGAGAAGGAAAAATAAATAAATAAATAAATAACATATATATATATATATATATATATATATATATATATATATATATATAGCTAGTATATATTATATATATATATATATATATATATATATATATATATTATATGTCATACAGTATATAGGTAGTTAGTATATATATATATATGTTGGTGCTATATATATATATATATATTTGTTATATATATATATATATATATATATATATATATATATATATATATATATATATATATATATATATATATATATATATATATATATATATATATATTAATTATATATTTTCTCCATATATGGCCCCGCGAGGCCAGCACCGTACCGCCCTGCACCACACCGCACCACACTGCACCGCACCATCGTAGACGAGGTTACTTGGCCGTGCACCCCACGAGGGGGGTGCTAGCCCTTCCAAGTAGGAAATAATCGTAGAATAATGAAACTTTTTACACACCCTTCTTATGAGGTATCTTTGTCGTAGACGAGGTAACGTAGCCGTGCATCCCACCGGAGGGGTGTGCTGGCCCCTCCAATAGGAAATGACAGTAGAACGATGAAACTTGGTATACACCCTTCTTACAATGTATCCTCGATACAGAAGAGGTAAAGTGACTACGCCCATATGGTGTTGGGGCTGAGCCCCAATACCTAGCAAAGTATCATATACTTGGTATACACCCTTCTTATAATATCTCGTCAATACAGAAGAGGTAACGTGACACTACGCCATATGGTGTTGGGGCTGTGCCCAATACCTTGGAAATTGGCGTAGAAGAATGAAATTTGATATACACCCTTCTTATAAGGTAACCTCAACGCAGTCGAGGTTACATGTCGCTACGCTCATATGGTGTAAGGGCTGAGCCCCAAAACATTAAAAATTGACATAGAAGGATGAAATTTAGAGAACACACAGAAGAGGAAGGATAAATAGGACTGGAAGAAAAGCACGGTTCCCGTTTTCTATAGATTGAAGACTGACATTTCTATCTTCAAAATCTCGTTTTCTTTTTATAAACGTTAACTAAAATATATTGTTAGCTATTTTACTTTATAAGCTTCATTTTACGTTTATTCTTTGTGCTTAATTTTTCCAATTAAAATTTTTTAATCTATTTTCAGATTTTTGTTATTTTTTATTTATTTTCTGTTTTATTTGCTTAAAACATTTTGTGTTTACTAAAAATTTTATGCTTTCATGTTTCTAACGTAAAAAAAATTGCGTTTTTACACACTCTAAAGCAGTAAATCAGTAAATCAGTAAATGAAACAACCCACCCCACCCTTCCTCACTCACACATGATCTATTGATATATTGATCTATTGATCAACTGATCTATTGATCTATTGATTCAAATTATATTTTGTATAACATAACACAAAACTTTTATTTATTTTTATTTTATTTGATTAAAAATATATAATTTTTACCAAAATTTTTATTCTTTTTATGTTTAAAGCTTAAAAAATATGCGTTTTTACACCATCTAAAGCAGTAAATCAGTAAATAAAAAAACCCTCCCCTCCCCCCTCCCCCTCCCCCTTCTCCTCTCAATTGATCTATTGTTTCAAGTCACATTTCGAGTATCATTTTTGGATAAACATAACATAAAAATAAGTTCTTTATACATTGATCAACGAATATATGCTAACGTAACAAAATTTTCACGTTAATAAAGCTAACATAGCATCACCTGAACTAATAATATAATGTCCAATGACAAACCTAACATACCTTAAGCACGAATAAACTGCTAACATTAACAAAGTTCCATACTTAACAACAGTAAAGTAACTAACATAGCATTCTAAAACGTAACCTATTAACACTTTGTCAAGCATATCAATGTTAATTTTACATTAACATGGTAATATTTAACAAAAATTTATCATAACCTTGTCTAATTATCATACTGACCAACGAATATATGCTAACGTAACAATGCTTTTTTACATTAACATAGTAATATTTATTTATTTACCATAACTTTACCTAACTATCATAATACCTAACGGATAGCTGCAAACATAACAAAGTTTTATCCTCTGTAAAGCTAAACTATGAATATATAACATACTTAACACACAACAGCCTTACAAATAAACAGCTATCATTAACAACTTAACCAATAAAGCTAACATAGGGGAAGTAAAACAAGTTTTCATTTTTATAGCATATAATTTTCATTGAAAAGAACGTTATATAAATACATAAAAACATATAAGTTTATTTTAAATATATTAATTCATCTAAACAGGGGACATAGGATTCAGCATAAATTTGGCATGTTCTGTATATCTCCCCAGAGATTCAACTCCCTCTGAAAGGATGTAAGTATAAATGCATTCTGCAGCACCAATCCATTCTTCTGCATATTCAGGTTCAATACCACTCATTCTCTCATGCCAGAGAGAAGTAAACTTTTCCACGTTGTTAGTTATTAGCATACTCCGATAATACCCCGTTATACGGTAAACCACATGTTTCAGTGTAAATATCATAGATTATCCCATGAGCTATTTGTCTTAAGTCCTCAAGTATATTGACGTCGTCAAGATGGGCTACTAATTCGTTTTTCATTTTAACCAAAGCTGTAATATTTTGATGAACGAATTGTGAACCCTATACATGTACGCCACAATGTGGCATTATCGAGGGGCCTAGTTGCGTACATCAAGGCTTTTAATTTTGTCACACAACGAGAAAACAACATCCATTCTGTTAGAACCACACTGTCTCCCACCTCTTGATATTTTCACTACGAGTCAATGCATCAGATGACACACACTTAACCTTTACCCATGTCTCCTGTGATATCAATAATCTTGATGAATTCTTCAACAGAAATGAATAAAGGTCTATTATTTGATTGATGGAATACAAGCAATGTATCGGACTCCATTCGGTTTACGAATAAATATAAATGACACATCGTATAGAATAACGAAACTCGTAAAGATATCACCAACAAGCTTAGGTGTGGGGTGAGATGCCATCGTACCAACACAGCGAAAAATGTCCTACCGACGGAAATCGTATGTACAAACATTCCCAAATTTAATGAGATTCTTTCTTCAACCAATCAGAAGAAAGTAAACAAGATACGGCGTACGAATGAACCATATCAGTTCAAAAGTCAATATAATCTAGCCTAACAACAACAACAATAATATGAAACAAACTTAGACAAAAAAAACAAAACATGACAATAGTATAGAATCAAAAAAGGTATAATAATGAATAATAATAATAATACACACACATTAATGTAATATAATAATAATAATAATAATAATAATAATAATAATAATAATAATAATAATAATAATAATAATAATAATAATAATAATACACACATAATAATAATAATAATAATAATAATAATAATAATAATAATAATAATAATAATAATAATAATTGTGACAGGATATATATATATATAAATGTTCATCACATACATATAGTTTTTTACGATGGCTTAAGATCTAAAAATGCTAATTCTTTACACAGAAAATAAATCATTTTCTATAAAGAGTAATATATATAGCATATATATATATATATATATATATATATATATATATATAGGGTGTACTTCAAATTGGTAAGAATAAAATCAGTATGATATTTCTTGCATAAATATAAGATAATGTGTCAATAAACATTTCACCGAAAAAGCCTCGTTTCCAAGATACAAGGTGATGAAACCTATTTAAACATTGTTGCAATAAACAATAAACTAAATTTGGAAAGGTAATTAATAAATTCATTTAATTTATTTAATTATAAGAATACATATATTACTGCACAGAAGAAAATATACAACATAAATAGTGCGAAGCAATGGTGCACTAAGGTTATAACAAATGTTGAAAATGAGCACCCCAGCGGCAAAACAGGCCTCTATTCTGCAACGCATTGATTGGCGGACACGTTCAAATATACCGTGTGTATGTGCCGAATTGTGTCACAAGATGCGATTATGCGAGCCCTTAATTCTTCGGGACTTTCAACTGCTGCTGTATAAACCAAATGTTTCAGGTGACCCCACAAGAAGAAATCCAATGAATTTAGGTCTGGAGACCGCGGAGGCCAAGGTTCTGTACCTCCTCGACCTATCCAACGGCGTGGATATGTGGATATACAGTGTTCAAATAGTTACGAGAAACTAAACTGAAATGAGCTGGAGCGCCGTCGTGCATGAAATACATTTTCGGATCTTAATTGTATTGGGACACTTTCAGTAGTGTAGGCAAATCATGTTCAAGAAATTTGCGATAAACGTCTCTAGTAAGCCTCGCTGGTAAAAAGAATGGACTTATCAAATGGTCGCCAACAATTCCGACCCATACATTCAATGAAAACTGGTGTTGATGGAGGCTTTCAACCATTGCATGTGGGTTCTCATCAGCAAATATGTGATTGTAGTGGAAGTACGATATGGCGTCTCTGGAAAAATTTGCCTTATCGGTGAACAATATTTCTGTTAAATGGTGAGTGTCTGCAATTTTCTGCTGCATCCATCGACACAAAGCTATTTTGCAAGAAAATCTGTTGGTACAAGTGCCTGCACTCGTTGGATGTAATAAGGGTACAGAAGTTGATTTTTCAATACCCTGAAAACTGTCAAATGACTTACATGTGTGTTGCAGCAATCTTTCTGGTACTTGTTGTAGGACTGTCCTCAAGTTCTTGGATAACCTGCTCTTCGACATCTGGAGTTGATACTGGGCGAGGTCGCCTGTTTCCATTAGTAATTTTTAAAACTTCCTGTTCTCTAAGACGTTGATGGAGACGTGCAAACATAGTATGATGATGACACGATTAGGGTACATTTTTTCATAGGAGACGAAGTGGTTGTTAGATGAATAAAAAATCGTTCGTACGACCCCTGTAAAACCAAATGCATATCGCACATTTTCACTATTTGTGTAATTCATCTTGAAAATATGAGCAACACTTGAACACAGAACTTGACGCGACACGGACTAGCATATGTATAAATGAAGCGAGATACGGAACTAGTAAATAACAGGTAGGTAACCTTTCCTACGGTATATTTGTGCTTATTATTAAAGGTTGAGATGTGGCACGGGACAGGCAATGGAATATATCAGATATGTCCCACATAAGTTTCATCACCTTGTATCTTGAAACAAGGCGTTTTCGGTGAAATGTTTATTGACACATATTATCTTATATTTATGCAAGGAATATCATACTGAATTTTTTCGCAATATTAATGATACACCCTGTATATATATATATATATATCATATATCAGTATATAGATATATAAAATTTTTATTATATATAAATAATATATATATATATATATATATATATATATATATATATATATATATATATATATATATATATATATATTTTTATATATCAATGTTCACTGGCGGCATATTGTTTCTTACGAGGACTTAAAGATTTTAAAAGCTAAGTCTTTACGCAATTAACAGTCATTTGCATCATATATCTAGGATATTTTTTTCACCTTTCTCGATACCATCACGGAGTACATACGTAAAAATCACGTTCAGACACTAAAATTTGTTTACTACCAGATAGATCGAAGCTTGGTAACAGATTCTAAACCACTGCCCCCAAGCTGGTGAATAAATTTATGTACATCTATAGAGGTTAAGAACTGGTCAATAATATTTACAGAATCGACAGCTAACGTTTTTTTAAAAGGCATAATATTCCTGATATATATATATATATATATATATATATATATATATATATATATAGCATATATATATATATATATATATATATATATATATATATATATATATATATATATATATATATATATATATATATATATATATATATAGATATATTTTAGCCAGCATTTCCGTTTTCTTTAACTGATTTATTATTATTTTACGAACGTGAGACATATATTTTATTCGGTGTGAGCCTTTAATATAGATTCCATAAGGTGTAGGTTCAAATATCCCTGTATCTTTACACCTTTGAAATACTCTAACATCTATACTATCCGTACCCTGATATTTAGAAAATATCAGAGTAGGTCGTTTAACAGCTTCCTCTTCAGCCCCTCTGATAACTAGAGCCCATCGGTTTAAGATATTGTGGGACTTAAAGTGTTCATTAGCCCAATCTTCAGCATGTTGGCACACACAAAGTAATTCATCCGAAGTCATAAAAACACGCTTGTTATAACCATAGTAATCACTGCATCTAAAATATTCAAAGCCGTCGGGCTTTCTTCTATATAAGAAGGATACATCACTTTTCGGGATATTGATTTCCCATTGTACAATGTCCCGTATAGAGGTATATTTATCAAGACGGACCATGCTAACGGTATGTATATGTATCATACGAAATAAGAACACTTTTACGATAGAGCACAACCTCCTACCACTTTCAAATTTGCAGCGATTATGACGCTAAAATAAGTATCAAGAGAAAAGACAATATAAAATAAAGGAAACAAACACAAATATAGATAAAAAAAATTATATATATATATATATATATATATATATATATATATATATATATATATATATATATATATATATATATATATATATATATATATATATATATATATATATATATATATATATATATATATCATAGAAAGGTACAGCACATTTATGTTTATACAAAAGCTAACAGTGAATGCTAACCCTATGCTCTGCCATTGGTATTTTCATGTTTATGTCTCTTTACGAGTTAAATCGTTTTGAGGTTTGTATTTGTATTTCTGTGTTTCACTCAATGCTATATTTACATTACGTATATATTTAACAAAACCCAACAAAAAATTTATCATAACCTAACTATAGCGCTGCAAACCAACAACTGCTAATTGAACTGAGAACATAACACACCTAGCTTTTTGCGAATAAACAGTTTTTCTACAACAAAGTTTTTTGCTTATCAAACGGTAACTAACATTGGCCATAAACTTATCCTATCTCCCCTTTTCTATCATATCTATACCATATCAATGTTAATTTATTATTAACATAGTAATATTTGTCAAGATCATGGCCCTGGTCCAACATACAACGACAGCGTTATAACAACAGCGACAGCCGTAAGTTAACAGCGGGTCACTTCTCAGTTCACTGGCATATCGTACTCTGGCTGTACGATCGGGGTCGGGTCATTAACATAGTACACCGATAATACGGTGTGCGGGTCGAACAGCTGCATCACATACGTGGGCCTGCCTCTCTCCCATATTGGCGCATAGTCCTGGTCCGTTTCGCCACGTGCGCTTGAGGCAATATGAGCAGATGTCCAGTTAGTGTTTAGCCGGCTTATCATTGGCGGCCGCTTTTCTCATACAGCGCAAAGCCACGGTCAGCGTGCCATCATCAACATAAAACTCATTTCTTACTATATGCCATACCGAACATTTTAACCTTTACTTCTGAAGAACACCAGATGACACACGAGCAGGCCGGGCGGGGTGGTGCCAGGCTCTGGCCTTGTGCTGGGCCAGCCCTGCCGCTACACACCCTTCGGGATACCCCGAGCGTAAACTCATGCCTCTGGGTGATTGGGTGAAGTCAATGAATAGTTTGATATTTGACAAAGTAAAAATAGGTTACTGCTTTTGTATAGTTATGTTAGTTACTTTACTGTTAAAGGTATGGAACCACAATGTTAGCAGTTTCAGCCTGTGTGCTTGCAATAGGTTTGTCGTTGCAATATACTCTTAGTCCAGGTGATGCCATGCCAGCTCATTAATGGAAAATTTTTGTTACGTTAGCATATATTCGTTGATCAGCGTATAAAGAACTTATTTTTATGTTATGTTTATCCAAAATGATACTCGAAATGTGACTTGAAACTATAGATCAATAGATCAATAGATCATGGGAAGGTGAGAGGAGGGGAGGAGGGGAGGAGGGGAGGAGGGGAGGAGCGGGTGGTTTGATTTGCTGCTTTAGAGGGTGTAAACGCAAATTTTTTTTGTTATGAACATATAAAGAATAAAAAAAAAAATTTTAAATATATTTTTTTGAACAAATGAAATAAAAATAAATAAAAGCTTTGTGTTGCTATACAAAATATGACTTGAATCAATAGATCAATGGATCATTAACCCTGCTCAGGTAGCCGAGGGTAAAAATTACCAACGCCTAGAGCAATTTTTTTGTTTTTTTCCTTCTAAAATCATTACGTCATGAGATATGGGGTGAAATTGGAGAATTGGGGTAAGGGGGAATAGATATTGCTGTCACATAAAATCCACCTTAAGCTGCACTGTGGGCTCCGTGGGGGAAGTTTGTGGTAGAATTTACCAACGTCTACCGTTTATGTTTTTCTCTGTGGTATATATTACAGACGGATACCCTTTATGTATGTTTAGTGTAGTGCAGTTTATAGTGTTGGCCGACGCACCGGGTGTGGTACCTGGTCCGCTTATTTTGATGCGGTATGGTGCGGTGCGGTGCGGTGCAGTACATAATTTCAGTGACCCGGTGCGGTGCGATTTTAAATTATAGGGTGATAAAGTGGTGCGGTGCGAAACGCAATGCGCATCGAAACATAGAGGTGTGGTGCGGTGCGGTGCGGTGACAAAAATAATCTTTTTAGGTGAGGTGCGTGGTGTGCTTATTCTAGTGCGGTGTGGCGTGACAAAAATAATTTTTGAGGTGTGGTGCGTGGTGAACTAACTCTAGTGCTTTGCATACTCTAATGCGGTGCGGTACCCGAAATTCCGATGCTCAACCAACTAACATATTATGGTTGTTGGTTATTATTACATATTATTATTACATATATTATTGTTATATTATTATTGTTAGTTGATAATATATTATTACTATTATTATGTTATTATTATTATTCATATTATTATTATATTATATATATATTATATTTATTTTATATATATATATATATATTATACATATATTATATATATATTATTATTATATATATATTATTATTATTATATTATTATTATTATTATTATTATTATTGTTATATATATATATATATTATTGGTTACAGTATATATATTATTATTGGTTATTATATATATATATATTATTATTAGTTAGCTATTATGGCAAGTTATTGTTGTTAGCATATATAATATTAGCTGGTTGCTACATACATACATGCTATATATATATATATATATATATATATATATATATATATATATATGTATATATATATATAAGTCTAATTATATATTTGGAAAGGAATTCTCTTTTTGAATCCTCAGACTGTGAAAGTGAGGATGACGTGGAATATGACTCCGTAGAGAGTGATGGATTTGTTAGTAAAATAGTGGAATGTTTTGGAAATATGAATATGAACAAAAGGAAAAGAGAGTTAGTTCTTACTCCAAGAAAAATTAGAAATATGGTTGAGATTGATGACGATGAGGATTGTGCAAGTACCTCGTCACTTCATAGGTTGTTTGATCCTGCAACCCGTTCAACCCCTATATATAGCAGCAGCATATATATATATAGTATATATATATTATATATATATATATATATATATATATAGTTATATATATATATATATATATATAAGTTATATATATATATATATATATACTATTCCAAATGCAGATATTTTTGCATATGTAGATATAAATATTTCTATTTTTATATAAAAAAATTAGAGCTCACTTTCATTTCATTTCTTGGAGGCAGTAGAGTCATAAATGGCGATGTGGATGAAAATATCGATGATTCTACACATTTTTTTTTATTTGCATAAAAATTTTAATTAAAAAAAAGTTTTATGTTTTTTTTATTATATATTAAAAAAATATGGTGTTTTTTGGGGGGTTTCTTTAAAAAAAGTAACATTGTGTTTTTATAAAAGGTTTTAAAATTTTTTTGTTTACATGAAAGTTTGTCTCAGTCATCCCTTTGAAGATGTATGCATCAAATATAATCAAACAATAACCTAGTTTATCAAAATAAAGGTTTAAATAAGGTTAAGTAAGCCGTGAAAAATTTGACCAACGTCTACCAACTATGTGATTTTTAAAGAGGGCTACCTGAGCAGGGTTAGATCAATAGATCAATAGATCAACAGATCAATAGATCAATAGATCATTTATGGGTGGGGAGGGGTGGGGTGGGTGGTTTGATTTACTGCTTTAGGGTGTGTTAAAACGCAAATTTATTAAGTTATAAACATGAAAAGCATAAAAATTTTAATAAAAACAAAATATTTTAAGAAAATAAAACAAAAAATGAATAAAAAATAAATAAAAAATAAAAAAAATTTGAAAATAAATTTACAAATTTAAATTAAAAAAATTAAACACAAAGAATAAATATAAAATGAAACATGAAATAAAATAGCAAACAATATATTTTAGTTAACGCTTATAAAAAGAAAACGAGATTTTGAAAATAGAAATGTCAGTCTTCAACATTTAGAAAACGGCTTATCTTTGTAAGATACAACCGTACTCTTCCTCCAGTCCTATTTATCCTTCCTTCTCTGTGTGCTCTCTAAATTTCATCCTTTTATGTCAATTTTCAATGTTTTGTGGCTCACCCCCTACACCATATGAGCGAAGCGACACGTAACCTCGACTACGTTGAGGTTACTTCATAAGAAGGGTGTATGCCAAATTTCATCCTTCTACGCCAATTTCCAAAGAATTGGGGCACAGCCCCAACACCGTATGGCGAAAGTAAAACGTAGTGCACGTTACCTCTTCTGTATCGACGATACATTATAAGAAGGGTGTATACCAAATTTCATCTTTCTACGATCATTTGCAAAGTATTAAGGCCCAGCCCCAACACCATATAGGCGTAGTGTCACTTTACATCTTCTGTATCGAGGATACTTTATAAGAAGGGTGTATACCAAGTTTCATTGTTTTACTGTCATTTCCTACTTAGAGGGGCCAGCATCCCCCTCTGAAGGGTGTATGGCGATTTAACCTCGGATGCTCCGAGGATACCTTATAAGAAGGGTGTATACTAAGTTTCATCATTCTACGGTCATTCCCTACTTGGAGGGGCCATCACCCCCATCGGAGTGGCACGCCACGTAATCTTGTCTACGACGAGGTTACACATGTCATCTCCCCATGGGGTGCCTCAAGTTTGAGGGAGATACCATATCAAACCCATCTGTTACTAGGTGTGGTGCTGTGCAGTGTGCTGCGGTGTGGTGCGGGGCGGTACGGTGCTGGCTCCGCGGTGCCATATACGGCGATAATGTTTATATATAAGAGCAGCAAGCAAGTATATATATATATATATATACATTTTTATACACACACGTATATATATATATATATATATATATGATATTATATATATATATATATATATATATATATTTATTTTTATTTTATTTGTTCAAAAAAATATATTTAAAATTTTTTTTTATTATTCTTTATATGTTCATAACAAAAAAAATTTGCGTTTTTACACCCTCTAAAGCAGCAAATCAAACCACCCGCTCCTCCCCTCCTCCCCTCCTCTCACCTTCCCATGATCTATTGATCTATTGATCTATAGTTTCAAGTCACATTTCGAGTATCATTTTGGATAAACATAACATAAAAATAAGTTCTTTATACGCTGATCAACGAATATATGCTAACGTAACAAAATTTTTCCATTAATAAAGCTAACATAGCATCACCTGAACTAAGAATATAATGTACAACGACAAACCTAATATACCTTAAGCACGAACAAACTGCTAACATTAATAAAGTTCCATACTTAACAACAGTAAAGTAACTAACATAGCATACAAAAACGTAACCTATTCACACTTTGTCAAGAATATCAATTTCAATTTTACATTGACTACTTGAAGATCACCCCCAGAGAGAGGCATGAAGACACATCTCGGGGTATCCCGAAGGGGTGTGTAAGCGGTAAGGGCCCAGCACAAAAGGCTGAGCCCTTATGTACCCGCTTACAGCCCTCTTCGGGGTGCCCCGAGATGTGTCTTCATGCTTCTCTCTGTGAGTGATCTTCAAGAAGTGGGACTAGTCCCTGAAAATTGTTCGGTTATGTATAGTAAAGAATGAGATTTTATGTTGATGAGTGAGCGTATTCGTGAAAGCTTTTGTATAAACATGAAAGTAACCATAATGATAAGCCTACCGGGTAAGACTAACTGGACATCTGTCATATTGCCTCAAGCATTGGTAAGTATGATAGTTAGGTTCTTTGTTGGGTAGTATGGGAGTAGGTTACGTTATGTGATGCAATGGTAGTTACTTTACCGATGTTAATCAGTGTACTATGTTAATGTTGACTGTTTATTCGTACGTAAATTATGATATGTAATTAGTTTAGTGATATTATGTTAGCTTTACGGCTGTTAAAACGTTGTTATGAAAGCGTTTATTCATCGTTCAATATGTTAGTTAGGTTATGATATGACAAATATTACTATGTTAATATGTATTATATATATATATATATATATATATAATATATATAATATATATACTATATATATATATCATACTATATAATACTATATATATATACTAATATATATATATATTATATATATATATATATATATATATAGTAAAATTGCAAATTACCACTTGATCGTCTGGAATGGTTAAATATTCTAGTCTAAGTGTTTGAGTGTTCTTCACCTGTTCTTATATATATTGTTGTTATTATTAGTAAAAAAAAAAAAACAAAAAAAAAACAAAAACCCTTGGTCGATATAATCACCAGCTCCATTTTAATTCTGAATAGCTAACCTTCATTGTATTCTTAGCTCCCCGGTTTTTAATTCCTTCAAGTGCAAACCCAAAATATTTTTAATCAGTTATCCATATTAATCATAACGCATATGTTTAATTCATATCGCAACCTTTATTTCAATTCCTGGCTCCCCTATCTCCTGTTATCCTCCCAAGTGTCGTGCCTGAAATACTTAATTGTGTTTTTAATCCGATATATGGCTTAACCTATTTTTAATTCATAATCGCAACCTTAAGGGTAAGGTTGAGATTAATTCTAATCGTAACATTATTATAATTCTTAACTCCCCGGTTTTAATTCCTCCCAAGTGTGAACCCGAAATGCCTTAAATCATTTTAATCGATATAACCTTAACCTTACTTTAATTCATAATCGCAACCTTATTTTAATTTGTGGGCTCCCCTATCTTGATTCCTTTCAAGTGTTGTGCCTGAAATATATTCATTTGTTTTAATCGATACAATCATAACCTTATTTTAATTCATAATCGTAACGTTACCCTAATTCTTAACTTCCCCCTTTTAATTCTCTCCAAGATAAAATATCCTTGTCAGCAAAAAAAAAAAAAAAAAAAAAAATATCAAAAAAAAAAAAAAAATATAATAATAAAATATAAATAATACTATAATATATAATATATATATATATATATATATATATATTTATATATATATCATATATGTGCTGTGTGTGTGTGTGTATGTGTGTGCTGTGTATACTCACCACAGCGCTAAACCAACATTAACTTTAAACCCCTAATGTAACTCCTCCCTCTTAACTAAATTATGATTACGCCAAGGGACCCTTATACCTAGTATACTCATATATATATATACTATATATATATATATATACTATATATATATATATATATATATATATATATATATATACTATATATATATATATATATACATATATATATCATATATAGAAGGCGAGAGTAGCACGCATACTCGAAGTGTTGAAATTACCTCCCATTTTTTAATGGTTCGCCTTTCTCTTGTGCGTTCATATTCTTTACACACTCATCTCCAGCCAAACATCATTACTGACACACCAATTTAATCCACATATCATAACACATGATTAAAGGTAACACACCCTCTTCTCAATGAACACTTTACAGACATCCCTACTACTCATATCCCTGTGTTTGGGGGAGAAAGAATTGCCCACATCGTATGTCCTACGTGTCGTAGAAGTCGACTAAGGACGGTGGTAGTTGGTGCGCGTGCCTCACTTACCATGCTGTCTCTTGCCAGGAATACTAACTGGCAGGCCTAGGAGAAGTTGTGATCGCCGGTACACGGCCCTTCCTATCTTTCGCGCGAAATTGTATGAATCGTATGGTTCACATGGAAAGTAGAGAAGAAATGTTGAGGAGGCAAGAGAGCAGAGCGTTGGCATCGATGTATTTAGAAAGCGGCAAATTGATTTGCTCGCTGTGACTTTAACAAAGATGAAAAGGAACAACGGGTGAAATGAGTGGTTGTGGTGTGAAATTCTGGTCGCGTCGCTGCGTGTGGAACGAGAATGCAGAAGGGAGAGGAAGGAGTTGCAATTTGCATGACGTGACCTGTCGCGTACCAAAGCTTTCATGCGCTAGACTTTGTGTGTGTAGTCCTAGAGTGCTAATGGTTAAATTTAATTTGAAAAGGTCAAGGTATGTGTGGTTGTGACTATGGTCCATCTGAGGGAAACGCTTCGAAGAGAGTACGCATTTTTTGGAGATATTCTGACATGATGTTTCTGGATGGGGTGACCGTAGGGCTTCAGATTGATAGTGTTGGGGACCTGAATGGGTTGAATAGGTGATCAAAAAAGGTGGTTTTGGGGTGGTCTTTGTGGTGGCGGCGAGAAAATGAGAATGTAGGAAGTGATGATTTTCTGGGAAGAGAGAGGTTATGTGCGTAGAATACTTTCGTTAACACAAGAGTATGCCATAAGTATACCAGAGTTGGTGTAGGTAGAGATGGTATTGAAGTGAAACAGTATGATTGATTTTGTGTTTGGTGAAAAGGAGATGTTCAAGTATGTGTTGGATGTTAAATCAGTGAGGGGTTTAGAATGGGATTAGCGGATCATTATATTGTTCATGTAAAATTAAGTTAGTGCGGGCTTGGATGGAGAGGAACGTGATACGAAAGGAAGTAGGAAAAATAGAGTGAGAAGTTAAGTGAACAAGACAATAAGGATAAGTATGTACGAGCGCTCGCTAGTAATCGGTTGAATGTGAACAAGTGATACTGAACAAATTTGGGGGCAAATGAATCGAAGCAATTGTTCAGTCAGTGCAAAGAAGTGTTTTGTTGAATGAGATGGGTGTTCTCTTATGAAGTGGAATGAAGGACGGGATGAAAGCGGTTAAAGGTAAAAAAAGAAGCTTGGTTGAATGTACTGAAAGCAATGATGAAGTCTCAAAAGAAAGATGCTTGGATTATATAAGTAGGAAAAAAAATACTAAAAGATGCATACGTAGAGGAAAAAAGAGGTAAATAAAAGTTTGGCGGAGGATGAATAGGGACATACAAGGGAATAGGGAAGCTCCTTCTGGAAGGACAGCCGAAAGGTTAAGAATGAAAATAAGGGGATCTGCTTAGAATTAATGAATAGGGATGGTTTTGCAAATGATGAAATGGATGTGAGTGTGTGGAAAGAACCACTTCGACAAATCTGCACAACATTAACAGTAATGAAGAGGTGATGAGTGAATGTGTGTGGGTTTTTTATGGTGCAAGAGGAATAGGTATTTTGGGGATGAGGTCTATTGTAAGGAGGAGAATGGGTAGGGAGTGCAGAAATTAAGAATGGTAAAATCTGCAGGTATAGATGAAATACTGCGTGAAATGATCACAGAACGGAGCGCCGAGATGCGTGGACTTGATTGGATTTGGAAGTTGTGTAATAAAGCGTTTATGCGAGGTATAGTTCAAGCCGGATGGGGGTAGAGCCGGTATTGTACCCGTTATGTAAGGGTAAGGGAGAAAGGGACACTGCAGAAATTATAGCGGGAATAAGTTCATTGAGTGATAATAGTAGGAAGGCTCAAATGCTGGGAATTTTGTCGAAAGAGTGCGTCAAGTGACTGAAGGACTGATTCGTGAAGAACAAGGTGCGTTTAGGAGTGCGTAGAGATGTGTGGATCAAATTTTTTACATTGAAACCAAATGATTGAGAAAATGAGAGAGAAGAAGAATAAATTGATTTAGGGTTTTATGGATGTTGCAACAGGCGTATGATATAATTAATAGGGAAGCTTTATGCAGTGTTAGTGATAGTATGGTGTTGTTGGTAGGCCTTCATGAATGCAATCAAAGTATGATATGACGATAGTTTAGCGTGGTAAGAAATAAATGGTGTTCAAATGCGTGGACTGGTTTACGATTAATAGCGAAGTGAGGACAGGGCTTGTGCTTATGTCTCCTTGGTTAATTCAATGTGATATGGATGGGTATGAAAGAATCTCAGGTGGGCGATTGAATAATGTGTAAGAATATCGGGATGTGAATGGTATCTTATACACTTCAACCATTAGG
>JABUQX010135088.1:0-22216 GCA_015478945.1 Trachelipus rathkii | reverse complement strand
TTGTTGGCCAGCACAGACGTTTCAGATTTTGGGTGTTTTAACCGTTTCCCTTTGTTATTTATCGTGAAACGCTTTCGCGCGTTTTCGTGCGCCGCTTCATAGAGGAAGCATCCTAGCAACTTGTAATATACACCAATCGATTCCTCATACCTTATAACCCAGGGGTAGACACCCATATTAGGGCTATTCTAGGCTCAGAGGAGGCTAGAAAAGGTTTGAAAAAAGTGGCACTCAGTTGGCACTATGTGGCACTCAGTTGGCACTATGTGGCACTCACTCGGCACTCATTGGCACTCATTGGCACTCACCTGGCACTCACCTGGCACTCATCTAATACTCATAGAACACTAATAGAACACTCCTAGACCATCCTTACGGTGATTGGGAACCATCAAAATGTACTGAACCGTCAAAGCTGAACCATCAATAAATCTGAGTCATCAAGATAGGCACCTTCAAAGATGAACCGCCAAAGATGACGTCATCAAAGATGAGTCATCAATAATGCTGAGTCATCAAAGTTGAGCCATCAAAGATGAACCATCAATATGGGTGTCATCAAAGATGACGTCATCAAAAAAGCTACAAGGTCAAAAAAGCTACAAGGCCAAAATTGTCCCCTGGAATACAAAAGGGTTGACCGAAAAATTTGGGTTCTCAAAATTGTCCCCTGGAAGACCAAAGGGTTGGCCGAAAAATTAGGGTTGCCGAAAAATTAGGGATGGCCAAAAATTAGGGTTTGCCGAAGTGGCCAAGGGTTGAGGTTGGGTGTGTGTGTGTGTGTGTGTGTGTGTGTGTGTGTGTGTGTGTGTGTGTGTGTGTGTGTGTGTGTGTGTGTGTGTGTGTGTGTTGTGTGTGTGTGTGGTGTGTGTGTGTGTGTGTGTGTGTGTGTGTGTGTGTGATCCATACAGGTCAGATACCTACATGACCTCATGTTAGCACAGATACCTACCAAAGGCAAGGTGACAGGTACCTGGCTGAGCTCAAGATAATCCCTACTAATACCTCCAATGACCTTTAAGAATGGTCAATTTCAGACCTTGATACGGTATCAAGGCCAAAGCCGAAATATCAAGGCCAAAACATCAAAAAAGGGGCTAAGCCCCTAAAGGGGGGCCAAAAATAGGGGGGCGCTACGTACAACGGATGCTTCGCATCCGTTTGGCGCGCCCCTTCTGCGAAGGGGCGTCAAGAAGCTACAAGGCCAAAAAAGGTCAAGGCCAAAAAAGGTCAAGACCCAAAAAGGTCAAGGTCATGTAAAAATTTTGGCTCAAAAAAGGTCAAGGCCAAAAAAGGTCAAGGTCAGGTAAAAATCGGGTGGTCCAAAAATGAGCCTTCTTGCAATATCTCTGAGATACTACTCTCGCTTTACCCTGTGGATGTTGAACGGATATTTATTGTCGAGATTTGATAAAGAATTTTATAATAAAAATACTTAATTAAGATGAATCTGAACGCAAACTTTAAATGAGAGACATGGGACTCGACTCGACTGTGTAATGATGACTCATGATCTCACAGCATAGTTCAAAATAATTTGAGTCAACAAATTGCATTGTTGCAGTTGAAAAACTTCAATCCGAAGAGTCTAATAAATAATTCGCCACCCATTAAAGAGAAAAAAACGAAATCTACAGAACCAATTCCTTCTACAAGTAAATCAATAACAGATTCACTGGAAGAATTTCTAGTCCATTAGTGATGAAGAAACACAAGCATTACCAAAAGATGTAGCGCAAATGATTGAAAACTATCACCAAGAAAAACGACTAGATACAAATGATGATTCTATCAGTTGGTGGAAAGTTAAGCAAAATGTTTACCCACGCTTGGGTAAACAAACTTGCAAGGAAATACTTAGCCTGTTCTCCAACTAGTGTTCCAAGTGAGAGAGTAAATATATGATGAAAAGAGAAACAGACTCTCAGCAGAAAAGGCAGAAAAATTGATTTCTCAAGCACAACCTTGAGAAATCAAAAAGTATATAATCCATTGTAAAATCTTTCATTATGGAGGGAGGGTGGAGAAAGAGGTTGGTAGGGTGCATTTATTTGAGTTGGGTCCCCGTCCCGCACTCTGGTAACACAATTATATTAATTGATTGTGGCTTAAACTAGTAATATATTAGGCATATATATATGAATATATATATATATATATATATATATATATATATATATATATATATATTATATATATATATATATATATATATATATATATATATATATATATATATATATATATATATATGTATATATATACAATTAGCGTATCCAGAAATTTTTTTTTTCGGGGGGGGGGGGTCAGACAAATATCATTTCTTATATATATATATATATATATATATATATATATATATATATATATATATATATATATATATATATATATATATATATATATATATATATATATATATATATATATATATATATATATAGTGGAAAGTCAAATATTAAATTTTCTAAGAAAAAATAGGAATAATTTATATAAATTACTAAAATCATCATAAATTGTTAAATTTAAGTACAGAGGCATGAGAGTGGGCAAGTCTAGATAACATCTTCAAGTTTTATTTCAATATTTCGTTGTATGTAGAGGAGGGCAAGTCCAATAAGTCTTTTATCTCTACTAGTATTTCTCAAGTAGGTTTTTCCAGAAGTCTTAATGTTGAAAAGCTGCTTTCTACTAGGAAAAACAGTAAACACGGGTAAAATTGCCAGTATTTGAGACAAGATGTAAATATTTGGAAATTGTGACTGCGAACAAAGAAACTAGAGTCCGTCTATTGCTGTTTTGGACGATCTGTGCTGTAATTACCATTTCAACTTCCATAAATCCCATTCTGCTTTTTTTACTAAGTGCAGGTGGAAGCTTTCGAGATCTTCCTTATAAAATGTTACACAATCTTTATCTTCTCATTTGGCACATTACACATGTTCGGTATGACAAATTTGCAGAGGAAGATATAATTTCTTTATGATTTAAACCTCTCCTAATGCTGATATTTAATCATCCAAAAGGATAAAAATGGGTGTGCGATAATAAATCTGTGGGTTAGGATTAGGAATGCTGGATTGTATTTTTTTAGATTTGTTGATTTTTGGTGCAGCGTTTTCCCAGTACTCAGCTCATGTTCAGATGCAGCTTACACGTTCTTTGAAATCTGCTTTGAAATTCTAATGTTGCATTTTTCTCTGATGGCTTCAGGTTTAGTTTTAGCTAGATTGCTTGCGGATTTGTTTCCTGATGGCGACGAATTATGTAAGGAATTAATTCCAGCATCTGAGACTTAAGTTGATGATGGATGTGATGCTTAAAAAATTTTAAATTATCAAAATTTCGAGGGAGACCATTTTATTTCCTAAGGATACGCCATGTGTATATATATATATATATATGTATATATCACTCCAATAATAATATGTATATATAGCATATATGTATATGTATATATCACAGCATCCGCGGATATTAAAATCAACATGCATCCGCGGATATTAAGTCGCTTATCCATCAGCCCAGATATTAAAATCAAACATCCGTATCCGCAATACGAAAAAAATGACATCTGCATCACTAATATATATATATATATATATATATATATATATATATATATATATATATATATATATATATATATATATATATATATATATATATATATATATATATATATATATATATATATATATATATATATAATTTGATAAAATGATAAAAAATGATAAAATAAAAATACAAATAAAATTAAAATTAAGAAATAAAACAACATTGTTAAACTGTAATCAATATACATATGAAAAGTTTTATTATAATAATAATAATAATAATAATAATAATAATAATAATAATAATAATAATAATAATAATAATAATAATAATAATAGAAACTTAATTTTTTATAAATTCTTAATTTTTCTATTTTTTGTGAAGCTTAAAATTAATTATTGCAATCTTTTTTTATAAATAAAATGAAACCAAATGTCAAAAACATAGGGGACAAAAATGGCATGTTTAAAATTAATAGTATATAGATAAAAGAAAATTTGTGTCTTTTTTAGTTAAATCAATTTCTCCCTTTTCCCTAATAATTTTCGGTAATAGTAGCGCAGAGGGGCTTCACCCCCGATTTTTATAAAAATCACAGGATATACTCTAAAAAAAAATAATGAAGAATAAAAAAAAATACAAACGTAGGGGTCTCATTAGGAAAAAATATTACAGCCTCTCAAAGTTATTAAAACTCCCATAGGCTTACATTTTGAGATCCATCCCAGGTTGAAGGATGCTTATTTCAGGCCCTCTAGTTCAGGTTATGATGTTTTGGTAGGCATACACAGAGAAAAAATCTATGCTTGTACTTAACGAATCTTATCGTAACCCTGAACTAACGGATAAAAACACAGAGGCCCACTAATTTTTTTTTATAAAAGAAATATGGGAAAATTTTTAACTTTGGGAGGAGAGGCTGTAACTTTTTTTCCTAAAGACTTAAATCATTTTGGTTTTTTTATGCTTCATTATTATTTTTGGTAATAGTTGGCTTTAAGGTAATGTCAGATATCGATATTTTAGAAAAGATAATCGATTTTTTTAATATTCCCACCATACAACGTTGCCAAGTGTTTTCAAATAAACAACGTGCCATATTTACACACTTTTATTACACTTATATATATATATATATATATATATATATATATATATATATATATATATATATATATATATATATTTTTTTATATAATAATATTTGTAATAATATATATATATATAAGTTCTCTTATATATATATATATATATATATATATATATATATATATATATATATATATATATATATATATATATATATATATATATATATATATATATATATATATATATATATTACCTTTAAAAAAATTATTTTCTTGGGTCATATAATTGACCAATGGCTATCCATAAATGGTGAATTCTTTCTGTTGAAGATACAACCACGATACAACTAAATTCTAATACTGCTTTAATATATTTAAATGAAAAATTTGTGAAGCTGCTTAAGGCAGATAAAGTAGTCTTTCAGTTGAAAGGCAAATGTGTTTCAAATTAATTTATTTTCAAATTCATTTTATTTAATTTTTTAGTTTATTTCCACGTAAATATTTATTATTTGGGTCAACAATAAGTATATATATATATATATATATATATATATATATATATATATATATATATATATATATATATATATATATATATATATATATATATATATATATATATATATATATATATATATATATATATATATATATATATATATATATATATATATATATATATATAGATGGTCAGATTTTTTTAATGCTCACAGTATGTAACTAGAGAACGGCAGGTCCTACAGTAAAACAAATTATATATTTGGAATCAGCGGAAAATTCTAAGGATGGGATTTAATTTTTTTTTTTTTTTTTTTTTTTTTTTTTTTTTTTTGGCTTATTCATCGTTTATTTTTTTAATTTTTTTTTTCCATTTAGGGAGCTCCGAGCCGACAGAGGACAGAGGGGACGTTTCATACCCCGGAGAAGATGAGGTCAGGAGAGAACCCCCACTGACATCCAAAGACCAAGAGCAGGGGTTCAGAGACTCAGCTCCAGAGAGAGATTAGTCCCACGTCTCATCCACCAGGAGGCCGAGAGACCCACTGCCATCTTTGCCGTTTACCCTATGGTATTCCTTTGGTTAAAAAAAAAAAAGAATAATTTTGCTTCCAAACGGTATTACTTTAACTAAAGGAATACCATAGAATAAAGCTCACAAAGATGGAAGGAGTCAGGGTCTCTCGGCCCAGTGGACGACGGGGGGGGACTAATCCCCCCTCCGGGGATGGTCTCGGAACCCCCGCTCTTTGGTCTTTGGGTGTCTCGGGGGTTCCTCCGTCCTGGAAGTATCGAGCGATCCCCCCCTCTGTCCCCGTCGGCTCGAACTAAATGGGGGGAAATAATTTTTAAAAATATTTTCGATGAATAAGCAAAAAAAAAAAAAAAAAAAATAAATCCCATCCTTAGAATTTTCCGCTGATTCCAAATATATAATTTGTTTTACTGTAGGACCTGCCGGTCCCTAGGTACCCATCCAGCCATCCTGCCTGCTCTCTCTTTCTCACTCACTATATATATATATATATATATATATATATATATATATATATATATATATATATATATATATATATATATATATATATTCAAATGTTTGAATTTTATTTAATTTTTCATAAATTTTAATTTTAAATAACACATTTAAGTTAATATATACGTAACTATAAACAAATATTTCATTTTTGAAAAATTATTTAATGTAAATTTGCCGAAGCCAGTGTTACTTTTACGTGTTCGAACAGACTATACTTATGGGTTACAACAATATCCGATAACTTACGATTATCGGAAAAAACAATCGAAATCTGATAACATTACCTCAAACCGAACTATTACCTTATTTTTTTAGAGTATATCCTGTGATTTAAAAAAAAAATTGTTTTTTTATAAGAAAATCCTATGGGTTTTAACAATTTTGAGAGGCTGTAACTTTTTTTACTAAAGCGATGTTTGTTTTTTTTTATTTTTCCTTATTATTTTTTTAGAGTATATCCTGTGATTTTTATAAAAAAAAATCGGGGGTGAAGCCCCTCTGCGCTACTATTACCTAATTTTCTTGCATTTGAAAAATTACCTTGCATTTTAACTTTGTGATGGGAAAATATACATGATCCTTAATTTTCGGCAAATATTTATTTTACGTGTAAAATTGAATGGCTGAGAATTTGAAACATCCTGCCACGCTTTTGGGCTAGGGGCGCTAGGCTATTAATATATTTATGGTTATTAGATCATCTCGGGCTCAGACAAGTCGAGTACTATTAGCAAAAGTATAAACAATTTAAATACCATTACAATAAAATATTAGTCTTATGAGAAACATTTACATCTTGAGAGTGAGATAAATTAAAATGAATTTAAATAAGCCTACATAAAGTTACATAAGATTAAATTTTACGTAATAAATTGCACTTCACAAGAACAGGTCACACAAAAATAATAAAAATATAGAAAAGGTTTTGCCGCGTTTTTTTATGAATGCTAAAATAATTTTCATTGGTCTAAATTTAATGATACAAATAAAAACAAAGTTATTATTGGCTACTAAATTATTTGCAGGTGCGCATGCGCATATATTTTCTCATATTAAGGAGTAACTTTTTAATTGTTACTGAAAGTACTCAATTACATTTTCAAGTAGTAAATATTAACTCTCCAAGATTTACAATCAAATGGGTATCTCGCATGATATCGAAAACTAAGATGGGTACAAAGAAAACTGATAACATATATGGAATCAGCATATGAAATTGTATGGAAAATGAATAAAAAAATTTACTTTTTTTTTATTTTTTTATATCTCCAAAACTACATTAGGTAGAAAACTAAAACATATATGGAATCAGCGTTTAAAATTTTTTTTAGGGCTCGAGCCGACGGTGGGACAGAGGGGGGGACGTTTTTTATACCCGGGAGGGGCGGAGGAACCCCGCGACACCCAAATACCAAAGAGCGGGGGGTTCGGAGACCCTCCCCGGAAGGGGTGTCCTACCCCGTCGTCCCCAGGAGGCCGAGAGACCCCCGACTCTTTGCATCTTTGCAGTTTACCCTGGGTATTCTTTTAGTTAAAAAAAATCTTTCCTATTCATTCCTCCATTCCCCCCCCCCCAAACTCTTTCATTCCTCTCTCTCTCTCTCTCTCTCCTCCTCATATATATATATATCTCTTTCTTTCATATGTCTCTTTGCATATATTGTTGAACATATATTTGTATGTATGTTATATATATATATATATATATATATATATATATATATATATATATATATATATATATATATATATATATATATATATATGGACCTTTTCTGTTTTACGCTTAGGTCAGTTTTGAATTTTTTTTTTTTTTTTTTTTTTTTTAATATATTGCTACTATATGATACCAACAATGAATTTCCGTGGTAACGGACATGATTAAAAAAATATAGGACCAGTTACGTTTTACGGATCCGTAACTTTAAAAATTTTTTTTTTTAACTAAAGGAATACCCAAGGGTAAACCACAAAGATAGCAGGAGTCAGGTCTCTCGGCCTTCTGGGGAAACGACAGGACTAATTCTTCCCCTCCGGGGAGGGTCTCCGGAACTCCCACTCTTTGGTATTTTGGGTGTCATGGGGGTCCCCTCCGCCCCTCCCCTACGGGGAGTTTATGGAAAAGTCCCCCCTCTGTCCCCGTCGGCTCAAGCCCCCTAATTTTTTTTTTTATATTTGTAATAAGCTTTATACATGATTCAAAATATGTAATTGTTTTTTTCTGTAGTGTCGTACTTTTGAGATATTTAATTTATGAAAAAAAAGTTTTTTTTTTACATTTTTTGTAATAAGCTTTACGCTGATTCAAATATGTAATTGGTTTTTTTCTGTAAGGGTCGTACTTTTCGGGATATTTCATTTTTAAAACAATATTTAACAAAAAAAATGTGATTTTTTAAAAAATTGTTAAAATACTTCGAACTTTTGGATCATGTCCGTTACCAACGGAAATTCATTGTTGGTATCAAATAAAGTAGCAATATATTAAAAAAAAAACAAAATTCAAAACTGACCCAAACGTAAAACATCTCTCTCTCTCATTTCTTTCCTTGATCCATTTCAGAGTTCTTTATTAAATGTCTCTATTTTCTCCATTCCCTCTCTCTCTCTCTCTCTCTCCTCATATATATATATATATATATATATATATATAAAGTTGGATTTAATTAGGTGAAGATTTGGATCGGTTTAGGGATTTATTTATTTTACTTTCAAATGTTCTGCATAAAAAAATGTCACCTACGGAAATTCAATTTTTCTAAGCAATTATGCAGGGTCGCACAGAGAAACGGCAAATTTTGAAATGACGTTTAATGCAAGAATAAATGTAGGAATATATACAATTATAGTTGTAAATGCATGTACAGATATTCCATTAAGTATGACATTGCCATTTCCATTTACCTGTCACATTACTTTTTATAGATAACATCAGAAAGATGTCGTCCGTCTAGGCGTACACATTCTGAAACTCTGGCGTAGAAACTTTGGAATGCCCGCTGTATCATGTCTCGAGGAATATCGGCTATTTCTTCTGCAATCCTCTGTTTAAGTTCAGCAGTGATTCCAGGGCGTGTACTGTACACTTTACCTTTAAGATATGCCCTCACAGATAGAAATCGCAAACATTGAGATCTGGGAGGCCATAAAATGTCGCCGTTCCGAGCAATGATCCGCGAATCTGAGAATCGCCTCCATCGAACGTCGAGCAGTCCTGTTGAAACCACATGTTGTCGGGGTCAAGATGTGCACCGAGCAACTTCGGTGCAAAGAATGTTTCAACCATACTAACATATCGATCTGATGTCAATGTTATTGTAATGCCTTCCTGACTTTCAAAAAAAATAAGGGCCGATAACATCATGACTTGACACTGCACACCATACTGTAACCTTGGTGCTACTTAATGGACGCTCGTGAAGGCGACGAGGATTTTCCTGCTCCAAGTAATGGAAATTCTGTTTGTTAACATAGCCGGTAACGTTGAAATGGGCTTCGTTAGACATCCACAAATTGTTATGGAAATTGGCGTCCTCGTTAACCTTACCCAACACCACTTCGGAAAACGTCTTACGCAATACAAAGTCTTGAGGGTGTATTCCGCTGCTGCATCATTACTAAATGACAGCGCCTACTCATAGATTTCGGATTGGTCCCGAACTAATGCGACCGTTAGAGTGTTACCAGATCCACATTTAAAAGTAAAATTTAAGTGAAGCAAAAACAGTTTCAAAGACCTCTTAGGCATGGACGACCTATAAAATGTTTGTTACTTACTGAGATGGAGATTCGAACAGGCAGGCAAAACTGATCAGAAAGCCCGGATAAAAAGCGGCTTGGTTACTACTATGGTTAGCATTCAAATTATTGTGCCTCAGGTTTCCTTGCAAATAGCGCGGAAAGACATTTGAAAACCTACTATATATCTTGTACGTCACATTGGATTGGAAATGTCTATTACGTGAATATTAGCCGATGCCAAATTGCCTTTGATGAAATATATGCTACCACTTCAAATAGGGCACTCACATCTGGACTTCTTAGCACCAATCACCCTAACCCTTATGGCCGCAATAGGTTGATGAGCAGGCATGGTGCAAAGGGTCACCCAGACATTCTCTTATGTATGCACCATATATGCATCGTACTGCGCTATCATCACTACGAAGACCGACGCGTAAACGGGAAAACTGAATAGCTATGCTTGTAAACCCTGCGAATATATTGCTGCGACTCTTCAATTCTATCTATGGGCAACACCCTGACTCAACGCAGGCAATAGACCTCTTACAACAAGCAGCCGTAAATATGATACGATCCAATAAAAAAATCATTTTAGTAGTTACTGATTTCGGCTTGCTGCTTAGTTTAATTTAATATTGTTCACTTAAACGTCCTTGAGATCACTCCTTCGCCACACTTGTACATCTGTAATCTGGACTCTTGATTCTATCCTATCACTTTGTCTGTTACAATATATATAAGTCTAAGCACACTGACCTTTAAACTTCATTGCTTACAACTTACTAATGACCGCTATACACATAGTGTTATTAAATACATCGCCTTAGCGAATGCTCCTGTATGTCTACATATAAGTTACACATCATACTACAGAAACTTGGCTAAGTTAGAGTCGAGAGAGACTTTTATGCCGATGCAACCAGTTTTTGCAATAAAATTGTTAAACTAAGCTACCTTTTGTTTAACAAGAATCACATATATTTTCATAGACTAAACGCCCGCACAGGAAAAAAAGAAAAAAAATATTAGATATTTTTCGGTATTTGTTATCATTTTAGCAATTTGTGTTAATTTAGGATTTATGTAGAGACGAAGTTTTTTACTTCATCAGAACATTTTCCTCTACTGAACATTCAAATATATACACTCACTGCTTCCATACCTCATTTCAGGTAAAAGCCCGTAAATGAGCAACTGATATATCTATAGTACTAGTTATATATATATATATGATCTATCAATTTTTCTTTACCGATAGAGTTATATATTATACTATATATATATTATATATATATATATATATAATATATATATATGTATATACTTACTATATAAGGGATGATGAATACTGACATAAGTATATATATATATATTAATATATTATATAATATTATATAGGCTATACCCCGGTAACTAGAATATGACCATTATCTAGTATTTTAGTTATTTTTAGGTAATCATATACTACTGAAATTAATATATATTTATATAATTATCATATACTATTATAATAATAAAATCATAACTTAATATAGATATATATTTTTCTATAATATATATATAATATATATATAATATATAACATCCAAATGGATCATATCCTATTTATTTCCACTCTATATTTATAACTAAAATATTTTAATGTTATATATACTATATATAATATAACTACCTCATATATATACTACTCGTCAAGATATGGCTTTACATAAGCGTTCTATAGAAAAGTCGTAAGAAATGGTTATTAAAGGCACCGCTAAAACTAAAATCAGCGTAGAGCATTTGTAAGAAGTTTGAGCAAGTAATTGGCTAAATTTGCGAGTAATTTAGGGGACTCATAAAACCCTGAGCGTATAACCTCTTCTAGCCATTTTCAACAAATACCTTTCCTTTCCCATTATGCCTAGTCTTTTAGTATAGATCTATCTTGAGATATAGTAATCAAGATAGTTCTGTGTTGACGGAGTCTTATCTAAAACTTGTAGCCACTCCATTTAAATTTGGGACTCCTTTTTTCTTCGCTTATAATTCACCATTGCTGTCCGAATTTGTTTAAATTGTATTCGCACATATTATTATTTATCCCTTTTGAATAGGCTGCGTGAAGACTGTATGAGGGATCAAACAATTTTGGCCACTATTATTACCCAGGTCATCAGTATCAGATTATAATTATGATCTTCAGCTACATCCTCTAACTTACACTTTGTTTCCCATAGTACCAATAGAACACATTCATTCATGAAATAAAGGACAATACTAATCTCTAAATCTACCAATGATGCTAATTATAAAGAATTTAGATTCAATCACATATATACATAGTGAAAAAATATACTTTCATTAAGATCAAACTTTATACACAGCTATACGGATGTTGCAAGAAACCTTCCAAATAAAATGAATAAAAAAAATAAGAAAATTTGGTTGTAAAAGTATATTGTGACTACTAAACTCCAGTAACCAAAAGCTCAAACTTTATCGTAACTACAAACAAAAAATAATCTCCTTCCGATTATATAATAATATTAACAACTACTTAAGATCGCTATTTAAAATAAAAGAGAAAATAGCTATTTATACTTATAAATTTTGTGATACAAACAAGAACAAAAAAGCTACATGTAGTCTAATAAACAATCTAATAATTAAAAAAGTGTCATACCCTAAAAAAAAAAATTTTTTTTTGAGTCAGTGTACAGAACCCACCACGACTCACAAAGAAGCGGCCACACTGGGCTGAAAAATCAGCACCATGGAATAAACAAATAAATAATTAAAATAAAAAATATCGCCAATTTACTCAGCAATTAGTTTGCTAGTATTGAGACAGCTATATTAGCAAATAAATTACAAAGTAAACCCGTTTAAGAGGCTTAATGATATCAATGCAACTCTCAACTCTAAATTGAAAATATTACACCTTTAGGTATCCAAAATATGATTGCTGGTATAAAAGAATAAGAAATGTAATATCTTTAATGTCCCAAACAACATATACAAGCTCGTAGCAGGTGCCATTTCCACCCCTTTAGAATATTTATTTAATTTTTTCATTTTTCACTTCTCAAAGGTATTTTTCCAAATATTCTTCAACTTTCCCGTGTGACCCCTGTCTTCAAAAAAGAGAGCCTCCCCATTCATTAAAATTTACAGATATCACACACTCGATTAGGAAAATATATGAGTTTTTTTTTTTTTTTTTTTTTTTTTTTTTTTTTTGTAAATAGAATATACTTTGTTATTTCCAATTAATCTTTAAAATGGAATGCCAACCAACTTCTGACACGCTTTTCTAACTGAAAAACTTTACAAAAGTATCCACAGTAAAAAAAAAATTCTTTTTTAAAACGTTTGATAAATTCTATTTATATTTTACTGAAAAAATTAAATTGGATATGCTTAGAGAGCTCAGTATATATTAGGTTTTATATAGTGTTTATTATTATATATTATTACTATATTATTATATTATATTATTATATAATAATTAATTATTATATATTAATAATATTATATATATATATATATATAATTGATATGTTATATATATACATATATATATTATGTTATATACATATTATTATTATTATTATATATAATATTGTATAAAATTATTATATTATGTTATATTGGGGATTGGTTGGTTATTATTATTATATATATATTATTATTATTATATTATATTATATTATATTATGTTATTATTATTGGTTATTATTATATATATTTATATATATATATATATATATATATATATATATATATATATATATATATATATATATATATATATTATATATATATATATATTATTATATATATATATTATATATATATATATATCATTATTATTATTAGGTATTATATATTATATTAGTATTACATGTATATTAGCAAGTAAATTACAAAGTAAAACCATTTAAGAGACCTACTGATATCAATGCAACTCTCATCTCTAAATTGAAAATATTACACCTTTAGATATCCAAAATATAAAGTAAGGCGATAGACTTTCTGACATATAACACTAAATTTATGTAAGTAATACTCTCTTTTTTCCTGTATCAGTTGTTGCGGTGAAAATTCCAGACACCTACGTAGAATCAATCAGAACTAATCAAAACTAATCAGAACCAATCATAACCAATGAGAACAAATCAGAACCAATGTGAACAAATTAGAACTAATCACAAATAATCAGAACTAATCAGAACCAATCAAAACTAATCAGAACTAATCAGAACCAATCAGATCCAATCAGAATTAATCAGAACCAATCAGATCCAATCAGAACTAATCGGAACCAATCAGATTCAGTCAGAACTAATCAGAACTAATCAGAACCAATCAGAACTAATCAGAAGCAATCAGATCTAATCAGAACCAATCAGATTTATTCAGAATCAATCAGAACCAATCAGAACAAATCAGAACTAATCAGACTAGCCAGAACCAATCAGAACCAATCGGAACTAATCAGAACTAATCAGAACCAATCAGACCTAATCAGAACTAATGAGAATCAATCATAACCAATCAAAACAAATCAGAACCAATGAGAACAAATCAGAACTAATCAGAACAAATCAGAACCAATCATAACTAATCAGAACCAATAAGAACCAATCACAACCAATCAGAAACAGTCATAACTAATCAGAACTAATCAGAACCAATCAGAACTAATCAGATTTAGTATTCCTTTTATGTATTTTTGACATTTATCTTCATTTATATTTAAAATTTATTTTCATTTATATCTCCACATTTATCTTCACGTATATCCACATTTATCTTAATTTCAAATAGACAAATCAGAACAAATCAGAACCAAAAAACAGAGTTTCGAAATATGCAAATCAAAGAAATTTGGGAATATGAAAAAAAATGTAATAAGCAATGTAATAAGTAATAGCGCTCTTATAATATAAGAATCTTGACTATAAATAAGCTATAAAATATAAGAATCTTAACCCTAAATATTATGCTGTATTATATTAGTATTATATTTTTAGTATTATATTATAATTAGTATTAGTATTAATGTTATTATTAATAGCCGATTCGTCTCTATCAGAAATGGAGATAAATGTGAAGATATCTTTGAAGATAAATTTAAAATATAAATGAAGATAAATGTAAAGATATTCTTGAAGATAACTTATAAGATATAATTGAATATAAATTTAATAAGAATCTAATCTCTAAAAAATTGCAACTTTAACAGAAATTTTAAGTAGCTGTAAAAAAAAGACTGTAAATATAATAAAGAGGTAAATAGTATAATTTAAGCTCTAAAAAAAATATAAAATTAATAAGAATTTTAACTGTTAATTAATATGCTATAGATATTATGACTGTTAATTCTATGAATGGAATAAGTATTAAAAATTATGAATAAATAAATATATAAATATATATATATAAATATATGTGGAGTTAATAAGTAAAATGAATAATAAATAAAATGAATAAAAAATTACTGCATATAAAAATATAATACTAATACAAGTTGATAAATACCAAAAAAATTAATTAAATACTAAATACCAAAATAAATAAATACAAAATAAATAAATACTAAATACGAGTATGTAATAAAGTAAATTTATACTAAGTACTAAAATATAGTAATTTAATACTTGAACATATTAATATTAAATATATAAATAAATTAGTATGTAATAAATTAACAGAATATTAAAATTAGGTAAACTAATATTTCAATAAATAAATAAATACAATATAATTAAATAAATTATCATTGAAATAAATAAAACAGAATTCTAAAATAAGGGAAACTAATACTTCAATAAATAAATATCAAATCATTAAATAAATTACTATATGTAAATAGCAAATACTGAAATAAGTTAAATATATACGGAAGATAAATGTGAATATATCTTTGAAGATAAATTTTAAATATAAATGAAGATAAATATGAATATATAAATGAATACAAATTTTAGATATAAATGAAGATATATGTGAATATTTTTATAAATAGATGACTTGTCTCTATTTGAAATGAAAATAAATGTGAATATACTTGAAGATAAATGTGAAGATATAAATGAATATAAATTTTAAATATAAATGAAGATAAATGTCAATACTACATAAAAGGAATACTAAATCCCAAGTAATATTTTCAATAATATATGATTTATCTATTAGAAATGAAAATAACTGTGTAGATATATTTGAAGCATAAATGAAAGCAATGTAAATATATATTTGAAGATAACTTAAAAGATATAATCGAAGATAATTAGGATTACATAAAAACATACTAATATTAAAGAATATTTTCAGAAATAGATAATTCGTCTCTGTCAGATCAGAAATGAAGATAAATGTGATGATATCTTTGAAGATAAATTTTAAATATAAATGAAAATAAATATGAAGATATAAATGAATACAAATTTTAGATATAAATGAAGATATATGTGAATATTTTTATAAATAGATGACTTGTCTCTATTTGAAATGAAGATAAAGGTGGATATACTTGAAGATAAATGTGAAGATATAAATGAATATAAATTTTAAATATAAATGAAGATACTACATAAAAGGAATACTAAATCATAAGGAATATTTTCAAAAATATATGATTTGTCTATTAGAAATGTAGATAAATTTGAAGATATATTTGAAGCATAAATGAAAGCATTGTAAATATATATTTGAAGATAACTTAAAAGATATAATTGAAGATAATTAAGATTACATAAAAACATACCAATACTAAAGAATATTTTCAGAAATAGATAATTCGTCTCTGTCAGAAATGAAGATAAATGCGAGGATATCTTTGAAGATAAATTTAAAATATTAATGAAGATAAATGTGAAGATATAAATGATTATAAATTTTAAATATAAATTAATGTATTTGTGAATACTAAGGGATATTTTCGTAAATAGCTGATTCGTCTATATCAAGAAGGAAGATAAATGTGAACATATCTTTGAAGATAAATTTAAAATATAAATGAAGATAAATATATAGATATTCTAAAAGATAACATAAGATATTATTGAAGATAAATGTTAAGATAACATAAAAACGTATTTAATATGTTTTTATGTTAAGATTACATAAAAACATTTTAAATATTAAGGAATATTTTAAGAAATAGATAATTTGTCTCTATCAGAAATGAAGATAAATGGGAAGATATATTTGAAGATAAATTTTAATATACAAATGAAGATAAATGTAAAGTTATATATTAAAAGATAATTTCAAAAGAAATTATTAGGTTTTAAAAAATAATAACGGAGAATAAAAGGATGATTACAAAGGTTAAACCGTTAATAGAGATTATACCGTTAATAAAGCTTATACCGTTAACAACGGTTATACCGTTAATAGATTCCGTTAAATCAAAAGAGGAACAAATTTATTTTAATATCATAAATTGTAGACTATAAAATATTAAACGCTTTTCTCAGCAATTTTATATCGACTACCTTGACTATATAATATTGATGATAATAAAATAAAAAGAAACTGTCCTTTCCTTTAATAAGAGAATCAATACCAAGGACATTTTAAGGACAATTTTTTACATTTAAATTATAGGTTAACTATTACATATAAAAAGGATAAAAAGTATATTTTTGTCCTTTTTTTCGAAAAACGAAGAAAATTATAATAAATTCTTGTGCAAATTGTTCAGAATTTATTTTCAAAAAGAAAAGAAAAAAAAGATTTTAAAAATGAAAAGAACATCATTATTTTAAAGGTAATATTTTACTGAAGATTATATACATACATAAATATACATAAATGCATTTATGTATATATTTATTTCCAGCTGCTTCTGCTTTGCAGAATTATCTCCCTATTTCTGCTTTAACCTGCTGAATACATGAATACTAAATACATAAATATACATAAATATACATGTATATTTTATTTCCAGCTGATTTGTGTACAGTAATTTTCTTCTATTTTCAGTTGTTCTGCCTTAATATACTCACATCAACTTACATACATACATACATATACATACATACATACATACATCATACATACATACATACATACATACATACATACATACATACATACATACATACATACATACATACATACATACATACATACATACATACATACATACATACATAAGATATACATACATACATACATACATACATACATACATACATACATACATACATACATACATACATACATACATACATACATACATACATACATACATACATACATACATACATACATACATACATACATACATACATACATACATACATACATACATACATACATACATACATGCATAAGACATACATACATACATACATACATACATACATGCATACATACATACATACCTACACACATACATACATACATACATACATACATACATACATACATACATACATACATACATACATACATACATACATACATACATATACACATACTGATTTTAAAGCCTAAGTCTTATCTATTAGACCTCTTGTATTGTCATGCTTTATTGCTTCACATGCTTCAATTAATACATTCAGGAAGCACAGAAGTTTCGCTTCGGAGTACCTCACAAATACGGTGTCACCCAGGACTGCGGAGACGGTAAATTTATAGCCGGCTCCTTTATTTTAAAAAAATACTTGACTCCGAATCCGGCTCCGGCTCCGGCATTCAAAAATTTCACTGCTTCGGACCCAGCTCCGCCTATAAGGACCTATTTATTTTATTGTAAAAAATATTTGGGGATCTGGCTAAGGCATCGGCTCATCCCCAAAAAATTTTGCCCCTGCTTTGCCTCCACCTTAAAAACCTATTCGGCTCCGGCTCCGGCTCCGGATCTGGCTCCGGCTCCGGCTCCGGCTCCGGCTCTAATTTTCAATTTTCCAGTGGGTGACAATCTCGAATAACTCTTTACAGTATAGGTTGAGCATATATATATATATATATGGTTAAGTTGTTACAGCAGCATATAACTTACGGTATATATATGGTTATATATATATATATATATATATATAAAGAAAGATATCTTTATAAATATATATATATATATATATATATATATATATATATATATATATATATATATAAGCTGAAGAAACAAAGAACGAAGAGAGAGAGAGAGAGAGAGAGAGAGAGAGAGAGAGAGAGAGAGAGAGAGAGAGAGAGAGAGAGAGAGAGAGAGAGAGAGAGAGAGAGAGAGAGAGAGAGAGAGAGAGAGAGAGAGAGAGAGAGAGAGAGAGAGAGAGAACTTAAGATGTTTAATGAACGCCAAAAGGAAGATCCAATATTATTTCCTTTATTATTTTACATCTTTATTTGATGATTAAATATGGTCAAATTTCAGCCATTATTATTATTATTATTATTATTATTATTATTATTATTATTATTATTATTATTATTATTATTATTATTATTATTATTATTATTATTATTATTATTATTATTATTATTAATTAAAAATAGCTGTGAAGGGGTACTCAATATAACAGGTTAACAAGTTTAACTATATGAAACTTTTGAGAAGAAGAAGAAAAAGAAGAAGAAGAAGAAAAAGAAGAAGAAGAAGAAGAAGAAGAAGAAGAAGAAGAAGAAGAAGAAGAAGAAGAAGAAGAAGAAGAAGAAGAAGAAAAATACAAAATTCTTTCTCTTTTTATATCCGGTCGTTCATTTAAAAAGCAATAGATGATATTCAGTTAAGGAGATTTTTTTGAAGGTCTTGAGTAACTTTTCTAAAAAGTTACAAATTGCAAGATTTTTAAGATTTTGTGTAACAAGAGTAACAAATTTGAAGGTTTTGAGAAATAAAAAAGTAGCAAATTAAAATATTTTTTTTAGTTTTTTCGTGCCAAATTAAACGACTTTTAGGTCTTGCGTTACAAAAAGTAACAAATTAAAAGATTTTTTTAGATTTTGCGTAACAAACTGACATTTTTTATGGTTTTACGTAACAAAAAGTAACAAATTAAGAAAACTTCGTAGTTGTTGCGCAATAAATTGAAAGATTTTTCAGGTTTTGCGTAAAAGTAACAAATTAAAAGATTTTTATAGTTCTTTATACCATAAAGTAACAAATTGGAAGATTTTTCAAGTAAACAATTATAAGATCTTTTAGAGTTTACCATATCGAATGCGTAACAAATTCGAAGAATTTTAAAGGTTTTCATTGACTAAAAAAGTAACAAATTCGAAGATTTTTAAAGTTGTATATAAGAAAACGAAACAAATTCGAAAACTATTTAATGTTTTGCGTAACAAAAAGTAACAAAATCGAAGATTTTGTTACTTTTTCCACAACGAAAAAAGTAACAAATTCAAAAAAAAAATTTAAGTTGCTTGTAAGAAAAGGTGGAAAAATCAAACAGATGAAACAAAAGAAACTGTTTTGTGAAAATCATTTTCAGAGAACAATGAGAAATATGTGCGTGTAAGTGTGTATGCAAGAGTGTGTGTGTGTGTGTGTGTGTGTGTGTGTGTGTGTGTGTGTGTGTGTGTGTACATTTGCGTAAGTTTATTTGTGATCGTGAGTATCTGCTTTGAAATTATCGAACATATGATAAAAATTTTTTGTGTGTAAGTGTGTGTGTGTGTGTGTGTGTGTGTATGTGAAAGTGTGTGTGTATGTGAAAGTGTGTGTGTGTGTGTGTACATTTGTGTAAGTTTGTTTGTGTTTGTGAGTATCTGCTTTAAAATTATATCGAACTTTCTTTAGAAAACGTCCAAGGGGAAAAACTAATACGGCAAACAAACACAAACATATATGACATGGTAAAAGTTGTTGAAAAAAAGTATACTTTAAGTGTAATTCATGCATATTTTCACCTCTAACCCACAAGAAGAATGAAATAAGTTTGCCAAGCACTTTCGTGTATTTCGCCACATTATCAAAGCAGATAATTAACTTGACAATAAGTATATGTAAACTACTATTATAAAAAAAGGCAAGTGAAAGAGAAATGTAACAATGTAATAAAAATAAGAAGTAAAGAGGCTATTGAAATATATATATATATATATATATATATATATATAAAAATAGGATATATATATAAATATATATATATATATATATATATATATATATATATATATATATATATATATATATATATATATATGAGCAGTTAACAGGCATATATATATATATATATATATATATATATATATATATATATATATATATATATATATATATATATATAATTGGATTTTTATTTTTAATTTAATTTCATTTTTTCTAAGTTTTTTAATTGAAATTTCATTTATTTTAGTAAAAATTTAATTTAATTAAAATTATAATAAAAATTGTTATTATAACTATTTATAAGACTAAATTGATTTTTTAAAAAAATTTTTGTAATTTAAAAAGAAAAAAATTAAGTATAAATTTTATTTAATCCTCCTCTGGAAATCGAACCATTTAAAGATTTAATTTAATTTTTAAAATCAGTTTCAAATTTTAATTTAAAAAAGTTAATTTAATTTTAATTTTAATAAAATTAAATTATAATTTTTTTAATTTTAATTAATTATAACAAAATTTTATATTTACCTTTTCTAACTTTTATATTAAAGTATTTATTTTAATAAATTAATTTAAAATTATTTTAAAAATTTTACTTTAATTTCATTTAATTTTATTTTCAATTTTTTATAAACTTATCAATTTTATTTTAACAAAAATTTTAATTCATTTTTCCAATTTACAAAATAATAATAATAATAATAATAATAATAATAATAATAATAATAATAATAATAATAATAATAATAATAATAATAATAATAATAATAATAATAATAATAATATTTTACTTTCACTAAGATTAATTTAATTGTAAGATTTTATTTTATTTTTAATTTTTCATTTAATTTGAATTTTAAATTCAAATTTTACACACAAAAATTTTACTTGAGAAATTTTTAAATTAATTTTTTTTTTTATTATTTGATTTTTTATTTAATATTTTTTATAATTTGATTTAGTTTATATTTGATTTTATTTTTATTTAGATTAATTTAATTTAATTTTTATTTATTTTTTATTTTCATTTTTTTTCCTATTTCATTTAATTTTTATTTTATTTTTTAATTTTTCAAATTTAATTTTGATTTAAATTCGATTTTATTTTATTTTTCCGTTTTGATTTAATTAATTCGATCAAAAATTTATTTTATTTCAATTTGATTTAATTAATTCGATCAAAAAATTAACATTTAAGCTTGAAAATGTCGTTCCAAATTCATCAATAAAACATTT
>JABUQX010135087.1:10000-35374 GCA_015478945.1 Trachelipus rathkii | reverse complement strand
AATTTTTTATATAAATCATATCATTAAATGAATCTAACGTGGCTTAAACCAAAAACCGATAAAGGATTTTAAATCAAGACGTTGTTGGGCATCATCTATATATAAGGAACGGTAAGATCTATATGAAAGTAAAATTTCAATATAAGAGTTACCCAATACACGAACAGGCGTAAGGATACAAAGGATATCACACAAGTTACAATGCTTGTTCCTGTCTATTTCAAATTTTCACCGACAATTTACAATTTTTCTCGAATTCTGTAACTTTCATATAAACGACTATAAATATGTCTTACAAAGCTCAGCCGGCCTCTTTCATCTTAGTTATGACTGGTCTCTCTATATACAAAAGTGAGATAGTCTTTAATAAACATCAAAAGTATTAAATTATATAATTTTCCAAACCCGCACTGACGTAAAAAAGTTTATAAACAATTGCTGGGCTGCATGAATGTGTCCAAATAAATTTCTCCAAGATGAAAAAGCTTTTTATGTTTTTAACTTTTTTATCCGATCTCCCTCATTGGTCAAATGTTTTTAAACAGCCCAATCCAGCAAATGCTGTCTCTCTGCTTAGGAAATGACTTTATTAAAACATACAATTATATATAATTTAAAGTAACAAAAACCACGTATATGCAAGGTAAAAGAGTTAAAATATAATCTTGTCTCTTAAATCAAATATTTCCAAAAAAAAACAACATAAAGAGAGCATCCATTATTTTTAAAACATTTCGCGACCTAATTATGGTCCATTAAAAATGAAAACAAGGCCCACATCAAAATATGTTAGCTTTCTTATTCAGGACTTGTTTATGAAATAAAATTTCTAAATAAATTCCCAAACCCCTAGGTGCAAAGGTTAAAAGAGATAATAAAAAATAAAAGGCCCTTCTTTAATCAAATTTCGCACAAAAAAATACTACATATTTTTTAAAACACATTTTAGCGACCTAATTCTAAGGTGCATAAAATGAAACGGCTCAACATCAAGATATGTTGGCTCTTCTTATTTAGACGTAGTTATATGAATAGAAATTTTCCTGAGAATACAGTTTACCAACACCCGTAGGTACAAATCTACAAAAGTTACCATCTTGTTCTATTATTTTAAAATTTCTATAGCTATAAACTTTTTTCTCAAATCTATAAATTTGTGAAAACGACTCAAGAGTTCATGTCTTTTTAAAATGGCCGGCCTACATCCAGATATGTTGGATCTCTTACAACTTTACATAAAAAACCAAAAGTTAAAATTTAAATTCCCAAACCCACGTAAACGTACCAAGTTATAAACAGCTTCCAACTCTCGCTCGCTTTAATAAAAGAAATATTCGGCGAAGAATGAGCCATATTTTTTAACTTTTGATAACGATGTTCATTTTTTTTGAAAACGCGACCCACATCAGATAATTCGCGTCTCAATCCTTTGGCCTTAAAGGAAATGTCTTTATAAACAAAAAACAAATATAAAATAAATCAACCAAACCTCGTTGGTGCAAACCGGTAAAAGACATTTAAAATAACGCTTCTTTAAATTGAATTTTCTTAAAAAAAAAAATAATCTCCATTTTTTTAGAATAATTTAGCGACATTTATTATTGGTTATATAACACAATCATAAACGGCACATCAACGATATGTTGGCTCTACTTATTGAGACTTGTTATAGTCAAGGGATCCTAAAGCTTAATCATATGTGGACAATTAGCACAATTACTTTCATTCCAAAAATCCTCACTGGATTTTAACGTTATTTTGTCTTCAAATTCTTCTTAAATGCTTGCAGATAATTCCCTGCCCAGCAAAAATTGAGGCGGCAACTTACTTTTTGAAAAAATAATGTGTTTCATTTGACATCTGTTATTTCAAAAAGCAGAAAGTGAATTTAATTAATTAGTTTTAAGTTTGAGAGACTAAAGACGTTATTTTAAGGAAAATTTCAATAATTTTCCATTTTATATACCAAATATTTTCATTAGTTGTGAAAACCTGTTTTTTTAGTTTATCAAAAATTTAAACTCTAATTACGCCTTTTTCCCTTAAATTTCACTCATTCCAAATTTAGAAACTCTTTAAAAGTTACGATTTTTCCTAAATTTCAACATTTGAAAATATTTCATTTGTTATTATAATGAAACTCTTAAGTTCATTCAAGTCATTCTGAACTTAATAAACCTGTTCATGTAATGCTATTCAAAAGACAGAAAAGTGAATTTATTAATTATCAGTTTTAGGTGTCTTAAACATTCGAGGTCTTTTTAATGAAATTTTCAATATTTGTTTTTAATATACCAAATTATTTCACATTTACATTGAAAGACCCTCGTTGTTAATAAAAAATTTAACTTCTAAAATTACCGCTTTTTCTTAAAATCTTTCACATTAACAAATTTAGAACTCTTAAAAGATCGACGATTTTTCCTAAATTTTCAAACATTTGAAATTATTGTGTAAATCTTAAAAAATTGAGTTTCTACTTACCCTTGGTATTTTGAAAACATAATGATGATTCATTCAAGTTAAAGTATATTAAATAGTTTTTAACATTGAACTTTATTAATCGTGTTTTGTAGTCGATATTCTGCGAACTTTGATAGAAATAGAATTTCAATATTAGAAATAAACAGAATTGTTTTAACATGTGAGACATCTTATTTTGCAATAATTTGTATATGACTCGTACCGTCATGAACTGTATTCAAACAAAATGAAACCAAGTGAAATTATCGATTCGGTTTCGAAAGCACGGCTAAGAGGCCTATGTGCGTACATCAAGTTACAAACTGCATATTTACACGAGAGAATTTGGGTCTTCTAGGTCACCAAGGACATACGATACACCTTTCTAAAACATATGGAACTACCGAGTAAATATCTGAAATAATTTACTTTTTTTAAGGATCATACAGTAATAAACCTAGAAAATAATATTTATTGGAAAAAAGAATAAAAGAGCACAGAGAGAGAGTTAGCATGTAATAACATCATGAATTAAAACTAAAACTGAGAGCCAGAATTAATGTAAAAAATATCTGATATAAACTTACAAAAATAAATACTTGTATTTACAATTGTTAGAAAGATTAACATTAGCAACAATATAAGGTACCAAACGATTGTTTCGAATGATTTGAGCATTCATAGTACGAAATTTTTATATTTACAAAACAATAAAAGAATAAGCTCTAACCTATAAGCATATTATGGCACACGTGCCCTTCTTAACTATAACCTATTTAAGAAGATAATGTTTCGAGTATATATATATATATATATATATATATATATATATATATATATATATATATATATATATATATATATATATATATTACATATATATATATATATATATACGGTATATATATATATATATATATTATATATATATATATATATATATATATATATATATATATATATATATATAGTATATATATATATATTATATATATATATGTTATTATTATTATATATATATATATATATGAGTGAGTATATTTATATATTTATATAAAAATATATATTTTTATTATATATATATATACATTATATATATATATATATATATATATATATATATATATATATATATATATATATTATATATATATATATATATATATATATATATATATATATTATTAAGATATATATATATATATATATATATATATATATATATATATATATATATATATATATATATATATATATATATATATATATATATATATATATATATATATTCACATATATATATATATATATATATATATATATATATATATATATATATATATATGGTATATATATATATATATATATATATAGTATATATATATATATATATATATATATATATATATATATATATATATATATATAATGTACCGAGTCCAGGACTATGTGGGGATCTCTGCCAAATTTAATCAAGTGTAGCAATAAGAAAGTTCGCTTGAATTTATTTCTGCAACTATTTTTTCTTGCTATGTTTTTAGTAATTACTTAGTTGCCTAATTATATGAAGTTAATGTGCGTAGAACCTCGGGTACAATGTCGTACTTAATTGACACAACAATTAAATTCTGCTACACAAACGGTGATAGAGGTAATGTGAAAGAACATCAAATAGAGTCAAATACAAAACTTTTCTAATAAAATCGGCAAAGATTCAGATAAAGTCCAAGGGAGAATATTTTTTAAATTAAAAACCAAAGAATTATTAGTTATGACCAAAAATAAGGCACTCGATAAAAATATGTCTTTAGAGTAAGTCTTATTGAACAATTATGACATCTGGAGTATCCTCAAATAGGTGAATTTCTGCAAATGAAGGGCAATCAAGTGCAAGTGTAGCCATTTCAGTTTGTTCTCATCTATTATGCTTATACATACTAGATCAATTTTGAATCATGGACTTGGGCTAAACAGGTGACAAAGATCTTAACGTACATTCTGGCTATAAATTTTATTTCTTATTTTATCATCATATTAAATTCAATGATCGAATTTGGGGCAGTTTTCTTTTCTTTTAACCCAACTTTCAAATTGCATGTTAACAAGTTCTTATAACAACATAACTTTCACTGTAAATGCATTTAACATGCCTACTCTATTAGTTCATAAGCATAGCCACTAAGTATGTTAAGTTAAGAAACATCGTACCTTCTAGACCTTGCAAGTTTTCTTTTCTTACTTATGCTTCTCTACACCAAGTCCTAGTCTAGTGTCTTCATCGTGAGTATGTTTGACCAAACTGGCAACATCTAAAGCTAAAAAAGAAATAGACAATCATCTGAAAAAGCTGAAATGCTTCTTTTTTTGTACTACATTTTTTGAATCTTAAACTTTTGATAATTGAATATATTTAGTCATATTAATATTCAATCTCCAATATTTTAAAACAATAAATTACTGTAATTAATAATGAGTTAAGATTAATAATTTTTTGCTTTATTAATTAAAGAGTAAAAATAGCAATTTTTAAAATTTAAATAATTGCTAAACTCAAAAAATTGTCTAAATTGAAAATCTGCTCTCTAACACTTTTACTTTTATGAAATTTTCATAGTAGATATAATTGGACAATTTACAAAACTTAAATAAATGTATTTATTATTAGGTATATCATCATCAGCCTCCCAAGAGGTTGGGAATGGAGTGAGCAAGCATGCATCGGAAACAGAATGGTTAAGTAGAAAAGTATGACCTAAGTCGAAAAAGAAAGACCCCCATATCCTAAGCACCTGTCCGGCGCAGCCGAAATCTACCTTAAGAGCTTGAAATACCGCGACGACAGACCCCCACTGTGGCATCTTGACAATGTCAGGATTCATCCCCTGGGCCTGGCCCACTACCAAGCCATTTACCATTATTATCCATCATTCCTCTCGCTTGAACCAAACTCACATTCCTTTCCTTCAAGCACCTTTTTACTAACTCAATCCACTTTTTCATCGGTCTCCCAAACGGTCGCTTCCCGATACACACATCACTATACAACCGCTTAACCAATCGGCTACCATCTATCCTTTCCAAATGACTAAATAACCTTTAATACAATCATTTATTCTTTTCGTTACGCCACACAACTCCCTAATACGTTCATTCCTCATTTCATCAATCCTCCCACAACTAATACACCCCCAAGATTATCCATTTGAACAATCTGCACCTTAGATCTATACCTCTTATTCCACATCAAATGTTCACTACTATACATTAATACTGGTAACAACTTATCCTCATTCAAAACTCTAGCGGACTCAAGACTTGGTCCTCTTGCATTCACCAAAGATTTCATTGCATCAGAAACCATTTTACCACTCTTGACTTTCCTACTACACTCAGCGTCATCCGCTCCCATTTCATCTAACATAAAGTCTAAATATTTAAACCCATTACTTGTTCCAGTTGCCTACCATTCAACATGATTTCACACTGCACACTCTCCTCACTCACTTACCACCATCACATTGCTCTTATATACCTTTACTTTCAAACCCTTCCTTTTACATACACAGCCAAATTCATCTACCAAACTTTTTAAACTTTCTTCAGATTCACCACACTAAACCAAATCGTTTGCGTGTAATAAGCAAGGTAGCCTCTATCAGTCTAAGACCCTTCCTTGCCACCCTTACCTTCAATTCTTTAATCACCCCATCCATATATACAAATTAAATAGAAAAAGGAAACACGACACGGCCCTGCCCTACTCCGATATTAATATTAAACCAATCACTCTCCGCTCCATTTATTCTTACATACACTTCAATATCACCATACATACTTTGAATTCCATTCAGAAGCCAACATCACATATCATTAACAACTGGCAAAGGGCTTCCCTATTAATCCTGTCATAAGCCTGCTGCAAGTTCATAAAACCTAAATAAAATTTTCTTTTAATCTCTCATTTGCTTCAATGTAAAAATTTTATATAAACATCCTCTACCACTTCTAAATGCACCTTGTCCCTCAACAATCAATTCCTCAGTCACATGACACTCTTTCAGCCAAAATACCAGCATACATCTTCCCTACAAACACTCAATAAACTATTTCCCTTGTAGTATCAACAGTTCCTCTTGTCACCCTTACCATAATACAGTCCTTCGGAACTACCTCCTCCACAAACCCTTTGTTACACAACTTTCATATCCAATCAATCACAATATCACTTCCATTCTTGATCATTTCATCATTAATTCCATCTATACCTGCTGATTTACCATTCTTTAACTTTCTCACTCTACTTATTACATCATAAAAAAACAACTTACACTATCAAACCCAAACACATCCATTATTCCCCCTTTACCACTGCCAATGTTATGCAGATTTCCGAAATGCTATCTTCACACAATCCTCACGTTCATCTCATCAGTCACGAAAGCACCATCCCTATTCAAAATTCTATGCAGATTCACCTTACTCTCTTAGCTTTTCATACTTTCTTTCAAAACAACTTCCAATTCCCTTACAGGTTTTCATTCCTTTTCCTTTCAAACTATTCATATATCTTTTTTTCTCCAATGTATGCAAGTTTTAGCCTTCCTCTTTCCCTCCCAACATATTCTATATATTCACATACATCTTTCTTTCAAGCTCTCATCATTGGCTTTTAATACATTCACCAAGCATCTTTTTTTTTACATTTTACCGCTTGCATAAACTCTTTATTCCACCATTCACTATTGACATTCTTACTTTCTACTTTAGCACACCCACATACTTTACTTGCATTACTAACAAACGTTTCCTTCATTTGTGTCCGGATTTGCTCATTTCCATCTTGTTCACATTCAACCGACTTTTTTGCAAGTGCTCTCACATACTTTTCTTATAACCCTGTTCATTTAACACCTCACTTCTAATTCTCCCCAAATTCACTCTTTTTTTTTTGTTTCCTCTCCACTCATGCTCACACTAAATTAATTTTACGTAAAACAACATAATGATCCGATAATTCCATTCCCGACTCTCTCACTGATTTAAAGTCCATCACATACTTCAACATCTCCTTCACCAGCACAATATCAAATATACTCTTCTTTTCGATATTATTTCTCGTTTAAATATGGATAGTCTTGTGTTCGAATGATGTGTTACTTACACACACATCTCTCTCCCCTCAGAAATTAATCACTTCTTTACCATCCCCATTTTCTCCTGCAACCCCAAAGGCACCTGTTATATCATCCCTTTTTCGATCACCTATCCACCTATTCAAGACGCCAACACAGTCAACATACTCACCCCGTCCAAAAAATCATTCAGATCGTTCCACAAAATCTCTCACTCCTCCACATCCCCCCTCCCTCCTCAGATGAATCATATGCTACAACCACACATACCTTAACCTTCTCAAACTTTTTAACCATTAGTGTTCTAGTACTGACACAAACAAAATCCACAATCACTCATCAGAATTGCAACTCCTCTCCACTCCAGCACACACACATTTCATCCCACACCACTCGTCTTCACCAGATCAAATTTAACCTTTCTAAATACATCCACCACCTCCACCCTCTTCTCCTCGCCATTTATTCCTCTACCATTCTATGTCGCCAGACTTTCATATAGTTTCGCCGATAGATGCAATGTCATTTATGGCTATCTCAACCAGGTTCGAGGAATGCAATAAATAAGTGGAAGAAGGACCATAACCTAGCTACCACTGTCCTTTCAGTCGCCTCCTACGACACGCAAAGCGTACGTTATGGGCATCCTTTCATCCCCACATAAATGGATGCCCCCCCCCCTACAGGGATAAAAGGTGTTATACCTCCTTTAAACAGTATCCAAAGGCAAGAAAATCTCAAAAGAATTTTTTTTAACCATTTTTCTGGCACAAGGTACAAATTATTGTCAAAATTTAAAATTTACACAATTTTTTAATATTCATGTTTTATTTATTTTTTTAAATGAAATTATCAGAGTAATAGAATTTAACGAATTACACAACATTTATTTAGGCATTTTACTTCTGAGCATGCCATGCCAATTTGAAACAGAAAGCACAATGATGATACCAGAGGTCAAATTTTTGAATATATAGAGAAATTTTCTAAATAAAAGATATGTAACTTGTCCAATTAAATCTACTCTGAAAATTTCATAAAAATTGGAGTGATTAAATAACCTTATATGCTTTTGCAGGTGATGAGACGGAGGACAGAATAATGGGTTTACGGAGATTAGGAGGTAAAAGCTCTTGCAATGTAGATTGCAATGAGTTTGGAGAGTAACGGTTAGGTATAATGACTTTTACAATGTTATTTAATATATTTTATATATTCAAGGGAATAAATTATTGTGCCATCAAGGCCTCAAAATATTACTCATTTAAAGTATAAATTAATAGTAAATTCACCGCAAAATACGTATGAAGATCTGTTGAGCAAAAGAGAAGATTAGTGCTATAAGAAGAAGACTAGGTTAACTGCAACACTCTTTACTAATAATAAGAAAAAGGGGAAGTCTGATGTGCATATAAAGGGGTTCATTCGTGGCCACATCTCAATTAGCATTTGTGTGCATCATATATACTCTAGGTAATTATAACTCACTCTCATATTATTTATTCTTAGCTCACATTATCCTTTATTAATCTGGAATTATATTAACTTAAGAAAAACTTTTATATTACACATTTAAATGATGAGCTTTCCCCCCCCCCTCCCTTCGAGAAAGAGCCACTCAAAATGGGCAATCATATTGGAACTAGATGTTAAATGGGTGGTATACAGAAAAATGCTCCGAATAGAAGTATTGAAACTGCCAATTATATCTACAAAAAAAATTCATAAAAATTAGATGAATTGTAAAAATATTTAGAAGAAATTTTCAATTTTGACAATTTTTTTAGTTAAAAATTGAACCGGTCCTTTTAAGTTAATCGCATTTTTTTAAATTTATTTTTCATGGCTATTTGCCTATGAAAATATTTTGAATACTTATACATAGCAAATGACATCATATTATATAAAAGTTTATAAAAAATATGAAGATGAAAAATTTTCAATATTTAGGTGCATTTTAAATATTACTAATCTACAAGATTAGTTATTAGAACTTTCAATAAAGAAAATCTCACAATTATTCATCCACTACATATACATACTGTAAATATTGAAATTATTTCTTAATTATACACGAAATTAGAGCTATAAATCTCAAAAGCTAATAAATTATTCTGTATCAAACTAAATATTCAGGATTTTAAGAAAAATGTTTAATCCCTTATAGGAAGATCCGGCTGACCGAAGACCGGATATTGAAATGATATCCGGCCGGAGGCGGATATTGTCACATCAAAGTAGCAGGTATCTGTAACATACTAGAATCCTTTGCTTCAACAACTACTTCTTCAAGCAGTGTTATTTCCGCATGTTCTGGAAACTAAAAGAAATATATTTGTCTGCTTCTCAACTCCGCAATTAAGAGTTTTAAAAGTCAAATAATGAATTAAACCTTTTCCCATAGCCACTAATTAAAAAAAGAGAATTTATAAAAATAGGAACCTTGGTGTGAAGTTTTACTTAAATGCTTAACAGAACTGTATGTCGTATGTACAGAAGTTATGCTGTAAATACTCTATGTACTATATAACATGAGTTGAATTCGAGATGAAAATTCATTACATACATTTAAAAGCCCAATGTGTAAATCCACCCTTTAGAAAACCATCTGTCATACAAATATCATAGTTAAGTTTGAAGAAAATGAATTTTCTCTAAAGGGGTTTATTAAAGTATTATAGACGTTCTTTAACTTTTTGAACGTGCCATTTAAACTGTGATCAAAGTAAACATTACCAAAGTTCTAATTATAAGTTGTTATATAAAAGCAAGATCTATTTGAGAGACAAGATAGAATTTTTTCAATTTACCTAATTAATAATTCATTATATTTTCATTACTATAGCATTTCAAAGAATTTTAACTTAACTTGGATTTGGATTCGACTTTCATCCAGAAAATTATTTGGAAATGGACTCGGTGCACTACTTATATATATATATATTATATATATATATATAAATATATATATATATATATAAGTTGTTAAGTTATATATATATAAGTTGGTTATTATAGTTATATATATATATAGAGCAGCAGTATATATATATATATAGCAGCAGTTGTTACTGCAGTTAAAAATATATATATATATATATATATATTATATACGGTATATATATATATATATATAGGTATATATATATCTCATTGGTTAACTAGAATGCTTTGTTAATAGATTCAAATGCCTAAATACTGGCATTGCAATATTATAACGAACTTTTTTATAGGTGCTCTGGAGGGTATGAATGTCAGCCCTTTACAAAAAGCTCATATACGTTTATGGCACACATGCCATTACACACACTCCTATAATATACATAGAAATGCTCGAATTTCGGAGCATATATATACGGTATATGTTGTATATACGGTATAGCCTGACAGGATTTATTGTATAATGACTATAATATCAACTTTCAATATTCATTTACTAACCTAATAGTTTATTGTATAAAATGACAATATTTATTTGTATAACCTGTCCAATCCTGGGTTTGGTATATATATATATATAGCAGCAGGCATATATATATATATAATATATATATAGTATATATAATAAGAAGAGTTATATATATATATATATATATATATATATATATATATATATATATATATATATATATATACACCAACTATCATAGCGACGTCATAGCTGGAATGCGTGCATAAGCTTTTGGAATGAAGCTTCTCACATTTTCGTGTTTTGAGCAAATGCCCACAACCATCCATCAACAGTTTGATCAGAAAGATCTGCGTATCCATTCTCCTTTCTCACAGATAAATCATCAGGAGCTTCAGGCTATAAATAAATAAATAGATAAATAAATAAATAAATAAATAAATAAATAAATAAATATAGTCAATGTAAATAATATTTTAATAGTTATTACAATCACTAGAGTCATTTTAAATTTAGTGGCATTTTTTCACCCGTCCTTAACAGAATAAAATAATAATAATAATAATAATAATAATAATAATAATAATAATGGCGCACTATGAATTTGTAGGCGCATAGGCGCAATTTTTAAAAAGAAGGACTAAGCATAGGCGCACAGCAAATTCTCCACGCCTATAAATAGGAACAAGGCAATTTTTTTAACCCTTAAAGGTTAGAACTTAGAAGCATGGCTAACTTGTATCATTCTAAACCAGTAAAATTTATATATATATATATATATATATATATATGTTATTGTTGTTATATAGTATATATATATATATATATATATATAGCAGAGCAAAACAGGCATATAGTGCTAGCAGCATATATATGAGCATATATATATATGTTGCTATGGCTAAGCAAGGCTACTATAGCATATAGGTTATTAAGTTTATAGCAGTATATAGCAGCAGCATATATATAGCAAGGTTAAGGTGAGTATATATATATATATATATATATATATATATATATAAATATATATATATTATGGCATGAGCTAACGCGCCCTTGAATGTATTGTGCACTTTATAGTGCATTTTCGAAATGCGGATAGCGCGTGTCTTTTGTTTTTCGGGCATCATAAAAACGTTTTTCTAGTCACGTTGAGCATGGGCGATAGCTCTCCGACAAATTTATAATAATTTGTGTTTTTTATCAAATAAACAGCAAAATATTGCTGTGCAATCAATACTAACTATCAAGATGGTAAGTACAGAGAAGTGTAATGGTTGCATGCGTTATTTAATAAAGTTAATCGAGTAGGCTAATCCAACGGCGTGTAGGCTTACTTATCGCATCGAAATGCGACCAAGAGGCAATAGTTGGGCAGAGATGCAGAGGCCAAATTTTTTATAGTATTTTCATAATAAGTGGTTAGAAATAAGCCAGAATAGAAATACGATCTTAGATATATGTGAATTTATTTATTTTTGTGCCTCGTCCTTTCGTACCAACTTCTCTTCGAAAGGCTGTCTTCTCCAACCTCCATTCGCTCTGACACCCTGGCATCGAGGCTTCATGAAAACTGGTGACAACTCGTTTTGTGTGGCCTAAAGTCAATGCCGACGTGGCAAGTTGGCCTCGCGCTTGTATGGCTTGTCAACGTTCTAAGGTGCAAAGGCATACTAAAGCTCCCTTAGGCACCTTCTTGCCTCTTGGAGAACGCTTCGAGAGGATTCACATCGACATTGTTGGACCTCTTCCGCTTTCTCATGGCAAACGATACATTCTCACCTGTATCGACCGGTTCACCCGTTGGACAGAAGCTATTCCCCTCTCTGTTGCTACTGCTGAATCTAACGCTAAAGCTTTCTTGTCCCACTGGATCTCTCGGTTTGGCGTTCCTCTCTCTGTCACGACGGACCAAGGTCGCGTTTTCGAATCCTGCCTGTAGAAATATTTGATGAGCTTGCTTGGTTCTGAGAAGATCCATACAACTAGCTTCCATCCCCAATCAAACGGAATTTGTGAGAGGTTTCACCGTCAGCTTAAAGCCTCTCTCATGGCACATCCACAACCAGAACACTGGAATGAAGCTCTAGCTTTGGTTATGCTTGGTATACGCACTGCCGTTAAGGAAGATCTTCAATGTTCAGCTGCCGAACTCGTCTATGGCTCTACTCTTCGCCTGCCCGGCGAGTTCTTTTCTCAATCTTCCCCTCCTGGAGACCTACTCCGACCCGACAACACAAGGTGCACTCCTTCATTCCGAAAGATCTTTCTTCCTGTACTCATGTCTTAGTGAGGCACGACTCGCACCGTTCTGCTCTCCAACCCAAGTACGAAAAGCCGTTCCCGGTAGTACTTCGGAAGGAAAAGTTCTTCAATGTACAGCGCCACACTCGCACAAAGGTCATATCGATCGATCGTCTCAAACCTGCTTATTTTGAGGCGAATCCTCCTGACGTCCCGGATTCGGACTTGTTCCCAAAACCAATTCCGTTTCCAGTGGCTACACAACCTTCTTATCCTACACCTGCCTCTCCACCTCCTTCTCTTCCTTCAGATTCTCCACCTCCTCCGCTTCTCCCTCTCTTTCCTGATCCTCTCCCTTTTCCGCCTCCTCCCATACAACAACCGCTACCCTCCCCACCCGCTCCACCTCCTGTCCTTCCTGCACATCCTATTACTCGTTCTGAAACACGCGCTCATGTTTCCCGTCCTTCACTTCGTTCTGCTTTGTTCCCGTCTGCGTCAAGAGGTATATCGAGCAGAGGTCGTTAGGTGAGATGGCCGCAGCGCTATCTAAAGTAATTCACCTGGACTTCTGCTCTGGATGGTACTATAGCATGAGCGAACGCGCCCTTGAATGTATTGTGCACTTTCGAAATGCGGGTAGCGCGTCTCTTTTGTTTTTCGGGCATCATAAAAACGTTTTTCTAGTCACGTCAAGCATGGACGATAGCTCTCCGGCAAATTTATAATAATTTATGTTTTTAATCAAATAAACAGCAAAATATTGCTGTGCAATCAATACTAACTATCATCAAGGTACGTACTGAAAAGTAAAATGGTTGCATGTGTTATTTAATAAAGTTAATGGAGTAGGCTCACTTATCGCATCGAAATGCGACCGAGAGGCAATAGTTGGGCAGAGGTGCAGAGGCCAAATTTTCATAATAAGTGGTTAGCAATATGCCAGAATAGAAATACAATCTTAGATATATGTGAATTTATTTATTTTTGTGTGTATACATAGTATTGTATTTTTTTGTGTACCACGTGATTAGATGCAAGATAATAACCTGCTGCATGTTTATTTTTTTTTTTGTAATAATACAGTGAATAACAAGTTAGGTATAAATTGTTATTTGCCGTTTCTAACCATGCACAAATTTCTGTAGGTTTAGAAAAAACTTTGTATACGAGAAACCTTGGGTAGTCTTAAAGTCCTCTGTTTAGACCTCTATAAATCATTTATGCACTCATTCAATGTCGCTGTATAATGGTATGCCCGCAAATATTTATATATTTGCCAGCATGTTATTATGAGATATGGCTAATCTAATACCAAATGTAACATAGAAATTGCCGCAAGGTCTAAGAAATAATAATCGATATATTCTAACTGCGAGGGTGTGGGTTCGAAATTCAATTGGTATATATGTTATATATATATATATATAAGATATATGATATATATATATATATATATATATATAGTAATTATATATATATATATATATATATATATATTTATATGGTATGTGAATATAACAACAATTATGTATCGTACAAACTCCTCTATGAAAGTACATATAGTGTAGGATACTTTTCCTGCAAAATATGTATGAACATAGAAGAGTGATATTTGTAACTGCCAATTTTCTAATGTACCATGTGACACTCCTCTATGTAAGGATCTTTTTCCTGTATAATATGGATGAACATAGAAGAGTGCTGAATTGTAATTGCCCTGTTTCTAATGATCTCGTTTTTATTTATATATAGGAACAGGGTTCCAAGTCCCGTCTGATGTAAATAGAAAGCTGCACAATAAAAAGAATAAAACGAAGAGCCTTTCAACAATCCCCAAAACTTCATAATAGACTTCTCACTCTCTCTCTCACAAGTCTAATATATATATATTATATATATATAGTTATCAGTAGTTGCTTAAGGTTATATAAGGTTACAGTAGCAGCAGCAGCATATATATAAGGTTATATATATATATATATAAGTATATATATATAAGTTATATATATATATATATATATATATATATATATATATAACTAATTTAATAGTTCTTTAACTACAAATAAATTGGCAACTATGGCTCTGAAAATTTGCAACTTCTGCAGCGATCGTGCTAGAAACATGATTTTTACAATTCACAATTGGGGCCTAAAAATTCGTTAACATACTAATGCAGATGCTACAATTCTGTTTTGTTGCGGAATAAACACACCATTGCCTGTTAATTTTTATTACTCGTATTGTTCAGACAAATAAAAAAGTGAATAAATATAACTGAAGGTTTGTAGATATTTTGTAAATAAATTTAGCGAACACGCACCGGCAGGCGAAAAGTCGCATTGAGGTTGACAAAAATATAGGTGCAAAGGCGCTAGTCGCACTAGGTCCGGCGGCATAGGCCCAGGCGCACTCAAAAAATTATAGACGCGCCCCCCATCTTCACCTAAGGAGGAAGGAGCAGCAGCAGCAGCAGCAGCAGTATATATATATATATATATATAGCATATATGCGTTGCTATATATATATATATATAAAGAGATAGTTATATATATATATATATATATATATATATTATATAAGTATATATATATATATATATATATTTGACTGGACGGTTTATCACTGGGGGATTAAAGGGACTTTCGTCATATACTTGAGAATCTCACTCATCCTCAATGTATGCTGGTCAGTAGTATATATATATATAGAGAGGCAGCAGTGATATATGTATATATATATATATATATATATATATATATATATATATATATATATAGCATATATAAGGTTAAGGATGTTGTGTTATGTATATATATTTTTTTGAGATGATGCAGAGGACCACCACGGCCCACAGAGAAGCGGCCACACTGGGTTGAATAATCAACTCCATGGGTGGGTCCTGGTTCATATATATTTTCAATGTCAAAGAAAATTTGGATGGCGAACTGAAGGTTCAGTCAAAAATAAATAAATGAGCTAAATAAAAAGATGTCCTTACATTATAAAGTCTTAAAATTACATAACAAAATCATATATTGTAAAGAATATTCACTTCTTGAAGATACAAGAAAATAGAGTTACTGCTAAAGTGGGAGAATTCAGATAAGATATGGGATAACCTTTTAGGAGGTGTTATGGACCATAAAGTAGGAAAATGACGACGGCGAATGGGATCTTGTTGGGGACGATCAATGAAGATATATATATGGTGAACAGATTTCGGGGTATGTCGACAGCAAAATTTTCAGATGGGGGGTGGGTCCCGTGACATATGGTGGCTGTGAGTGATATTGGTGTGACCAATTCGGAGGCGTGCAAGTATCACCTCTTGCAAGCGCTTTCGTCTGTGAGAGGAAGACTATTCACTAATGTTAGCCTTTATATTTCTAAGTTTCGCCCCTCGCTCATCACTCTTTCAGTATTCTTGCCAATAAGACCGGAAGCCTTGTCGGAGAGCAGAATAATAATCAGTTGATGGGAGGCGATCTTGTCGAATGGCATCCGTGAAGTACCTAGAACAACTCCGAAAAGAAGAGGCGGCCATTTTGGACTCTAAGTCAGCGATTTCGATGCCAGTTACCAGTACGTTAGAGGGGGTCTAATATGAATCGTTTTTTTACGAGAGTGGAGCAGCCGAAGAAATTGTTGTACAGCGGATACCATTGTACTTTTAGAATATAGGGTTTCAAGAGCATGAAGGGCTCTGAGCGAATCTGAATAAATGACATAAGAGGGGTCTAGGTTAAGGAATAGAATTCGAGAAAGGGCAATCATTATAGCCATTAATTCTGCAGAAAAAATTTAAGCATTGGGTGGGAGGGTGTAGGAGAGGTTGCGGTCAGGAAAGACAGCAGACACACCCACACTGTCCCCTGTTTTAGAGCCGTCAGTAAACACTATAGTAAATCCTCCGTGAGCTGGGGGAATGAGACAGGAATGATGTCTTTAACAAGGCAGCAGGGTGGCTAGATTTGGAGAGAGAGGTCAGGACCAAGCAAATGGTGGGAGCAGGGAATAGCCAAGGTGTATACCCTTCGTCATAAGAGAAAGGCAGCAACTTTTGCTAAGGGATGTTAAGAAAATTAAGGATGTTATAAACTGTGTTTGTAAATGTCCAGTAAGAAAGATTCTGAGGTATCTCTCGCAGAATCGGTGTTGGAGCAGATGGTATTGGGGTTTGAAGGAGAAGATAACTTGTGCACATGATGTATTCTCTTCGAAGAGAGAATGGCATCACATCGCATTAAACTTCAAGGCTCACCCAGGGGAACGATCGGAAGGCTCCAGAGGAGATACGGATAGCCACGTTTTGGATGGGATCAAACAGGTGTAGTAGAATTGGGGAGGCCTGACCATATACTACGCAGCCATAGTCCAGTTTCGATCAAATTAGGGCGACATGGACACGTAAAAGGGACTTGCAATCACCACCCCCGAGATTTTGAGGCGAGATGACGTAATAGATCAAACAAGCGATGACAAGTCATTTTCGAGAGTTTAATGTGATGATAGGTGGTAATCTAGAATGAGTTCTAGATTTAACTTGTGAAGTTACAGGAATGGGTGAACGATACAAGGTGAGGAGGAAGGTGGAAGGTTCATCGACTCTCTTTCTTCCTAAATAGTGCTGCTGAGGTTTAGGAGGGTGAGAAATGGAAGCTGCGGGAACTACCCCATTGATAAATATTCTCAATTGCTTGTTGAAGTTGCCGTTCAAGAAATGGCAGCCTGTCACCGGCAATATATAGCCAAGATTATCAACATAGAGAGAAAAATTGACCGTCGTTGGGATAGAAGTAACGATGTAATTGAATCCGAGAGCAAATAATAATACACTTAGAAAACTGTTCTGCGGAACCCCTTCATCCAGAGTAAAGTGGCGTGATAGAACAGAAGAGCACCGAAACTGGATGAATCTGTCTGACAGAAGAATAAAGGAAGGGAACGGTCTTCGGAAACCGAGCGAATAGAGTTTAAGGAGAACTCCTGTTCTCAATGTTGTGTCATCTTTTTCAAAGTAAAGTTAAAAAAAAAATACATAAATTGGTCTTTGGTTGTCCGCCAACTTTGGATCTTTCCCAGGTTTGGGAATAGGTATTACAAAAGCTGCGGTTCCAATAGATGGAAAAGAGGATTCGATCCAGCATTAGTTATATAGATTCAGCAAGAACGCTGATGTAGAGGAGTGAATAAGATGGAGCATTATGTACAAAATTAAGTCTGGGTCAAGGGAACCGTCTTTGCTCCTCGCCAATGCAGTTTGACACTCTGCAAGTGTAAAAAGAAGAGTATAGATATGATCTTCCGCTTTCGCTGTTGAAAAGTCTGGCGGTGCAGTGTTAATCTCAATTTTTGAAAGGCTTCGGGATAGCTGAAAGAGCAAACCTATAACCTATTGCATCTGCAACAGCTGTAGGAGCAGAGACCATATCGGTAAATATCAGACAGATAACGGAGGACTGTAGGTGAAGAGTTGATGGAGCGGCGAGATATTTTCTGTGTAACTTTCTACCCTAAAGAAAGGGGGAGTTGTGGAGCTGACAGTCTAAGTTTGAAAGTATTGTTTACTTGTTTGGCGATTAATTCGACGAGATCTCGCCCCGGCTGCTTTAAAAATAATTATGTTTGAGTAGTGCGGGTCCTTTTGTATTGCTTGTCGAGTTTTTTCTTCTCCCAGTTAGCTTGCGCACATTCTTGGGACCATCAAGGGGTTGGAGAACACCTACCTGCGGAAGATCGAGGAATGCAAGCTTCCGCTGCTGGATGATAACTTGCTGGAAGAAGTTAGAAGCATCATCAATAGTCGGAAACAGCTTATTGAAGGGAGAAAGTGGGATAGCTGTGGCCTGATAAAAAGGAGCCCACTGCGCTCGGTCATAACGTTAGCTAGAAATGGGTTTTAACATTTGGCTCGGAGCAAGTTCATTTAAGGCTAATAGGTAATGACCACAGCCGTATAAATAAATAATCAAAGCGGGACCAAGGAAAGCGATCCATTAGAGAATGGAAGCAAAAGGAAATATCAATACAAAAAGAAGTGTGTGTATCTAAACGTTCATATGAAGGAAGTCCTGTGTCAAGGCATCTCAGGGAAAAGGGTGCTAAAAGATCTACAAGGATCTTAGACTTAGACGAGGTGACAGAGTCGACCCATAAGGGGTGGCGAAGGTTGAAATTTCTTGGTATAACAACCGGAGTAGGGACCTGCTTAAAAAGATCAGCTAAATCGATCTTAGTAAACTCACTACTCAGAGCCAAGTAGATTGAGTATACAGGACGGTCGGTGGAAAGACGAATTCGTGCAGCCACTGCATAAAGTCTGGTTTCAAGAGGGACTGGAGAATAGGGGAAAGATTTATGAATGAGTATTCCTGCACCTCCCCTATCATTGTCACTTCTTTCCAAAGAGGCGATTTATATTCCGACGTTTGGAAGAAGTCGCGATGACAGTCGAAGTTCTTGCAAACATATGCACTTTGGTGTATATATGTTGATTAGTTGAACAAGCTCTTGAAAATTATAGTAGTAGCCACGACAATTCCATTGAAGAAAAGTGGCCATGCTATATTGTTATAAATATTATGAGGAGGCTCTTTTCGAGACAATTGTCTCTATGTGGCTAGGGGTGATGTTAGGTGTGGATTCAGATGGGGAGGAAAGGCTGAGACGTGGGTCTCGAAGAGGAGGAGCAACAAATCCTGGTGGTAAGGAATAGTCGTAGAACAGAAATTTGGGTTGTACGACTGGTTTTGGTTGGGGGGGGTGGTATTTGGTGGAGGGGTTTCGCCATGAATGCGAAGTAAGTTGAGTTCAAGCAAGTTCATATTATTGTGTGGACTTGGTTGTTTGTTGGAAGGGCAACCAAAATGCTCATGTTTAGGAATGGAAGCGATATCAGCATCTGTTAAGAAAGAAGATTCAGAATGTGGAGTGTGGAGAATATGGGAATGTTTGAATGGAGGCAGTGTAAGAAGGTGACACAGGAAAAGTTTCACTTTTTTGTTAAAAAAAATAGAGTTGCGATATTGGGATCCAATATGGGATTCGTTGGGTTATGGATGTCTGACGCTAGAGACTTTGTCAATGAGCCATCAGGTGGGTGATTTTGGAAAACTGGATAATTTGGATTAAGATGGGGAACCTCTGGGTTTTCTTTCGTGCCATCAGCAGATTTAGAACGCTTGGAGCACTTGTGGTGTTTGCGCTGAACGGTTTTCCATTCATCTCTCTTGGAAGCACAAGAAACATTAGAAAGAAAGTGGGTCGTCACATCAGGCTCTGTTTGGGAACTATGATCCATTTCATCTGCCAAGGCATAGAATCCTTTAGGGAGTGTTGAGGTAGGAAATTCGGAAGAAGAGTTATAGGAGGATTCAGAAGAGCTGGAATAATTCTGTAAGCTATCAGAGAGTTGATTGGTGGGTTGTACAATAGCTGTGATTGTTTGGGTACAATCTACTGAAGTCGCAGCTTTTATCTCGGGAATAGACTTATCTCTTCTGAGTTGCATTTTTTACATCTGGGGTCAGTGTGTCTTGCTTTAGAAATTCGGATGGTTTGTAATTTAGTGAATAATCTTTAGCTTGGTGATTAATCTTTTCTATGTGTTTATGAACATCTTTTTCGGAAAATTGAGTAACGGTGGGAGACATTAGGGAACATAGATACAGGCCTCTTACGTGAGTTTAGCAAACTGATCGGGAGGGTAGAGGACAGAGTGTATTGGCAGGAAATGCTCTCCAAGCTATTTGGAGGATGAACCAACTTAGTTTCATTGTTGGTTGGTTGAAAATTAGTACTCAGAGTAGGGTTGTTGATGGCATTTTGAGAGGGAGATTGGATCAAGGGCTGCTTTTGGATTATTTGAAAAGTCGGTAGTATAGGCAATGCAGGTGGGCAGGTTGCAGTAACTGCTTGAGTTTCGCTAGAATTTAGGGGAAAGAGTTCTACTGGAATAGAGATGTATCGGTGGATTAACACGCGGAGGCATGGGAGCTGCTGCAATTGTAGCATAAGATTGCCTTCGTTTTGTGGGAGATTTGTCTTTGAGCTGGTCTATGGCATCTCTCTCCTGCTCAATTTTTGAATGATACCTAACTCCAAAACCTCCTGTTGAAACAGATAAGACGGGCATTATAAGGGAGAGGTAATGTGGGGTCCTCCACAGTTTTTGCATTGCATGTATTTTCACAGAGAATGTGAATTCTACTCCGCAGACTGGGCTAGGCTAGGCTAGGTTAGGTTAGGTTAGGCATATGTCATGCGGTCCCCTACAGTATTTTCGGGGATGACCAAACCGTTGGCATTTAAAAGCAACGTCTGGGTCGGGGAATAAACGTACGGACACTGTAACTTGTAAACCCTATTTTCACTTTTGAAGGTGGATAAAGGACACTAAAGGTCAACAGTAAAGGAGGATTTAGGGTATGAGGCGAGTCCCGACGAGGGGGAAATCTATCAACGTTTGTAACGGGAAATCTTTTCTGCTGGAGATTTCTTAAAATAACAGCAATATCTTTGTTTTTCTGTTCTAAAGAATAAATAGCACCTTTGGAGGTGTTTTTTATTTCATCAGAGGGATGTTTCTGAGAGACGTTAAGGATGACAAGATGGAACTTTGATTTCGGGTAGTAGCTTGAACAAGAAGGGATTCGTTTCTCATTAACAAAACTGGGGGGGGGGGTCTTCAACTCTTAAAGCTTTTTCAAGTGCAAGGCTAAGAATAATGGTTCTTCGCAAGGTAAGAGCTTTGGAGGTAGTGGATCGCAATAAGTAATATATCGGGAATGATGTATCAGCTGGCGTTCTCGGAGGGGGAATAGCATATGGAGTAAAATAAATGAGAACGACTAATACGGGGGGCACCTTTTCGGGATTGCCAAAACCGTTTGGGCACCTGGGGTGTCGAGGGCGTACCGGGCGAAGAATCGCTGAGGTTACGCAGGTGTAGTAGGAATAAAAGCGGAAACACCTGCTGGTCTAGGAGTAAGAGGGACTGAGGTGGGGTCAGTTGGGATGCCCGAAAGTTGGTAATTGTGCACGCCTTGATTTAACAACGTATTATCTTAACAAGCCATTTTCATAGAAGTTAAACCACAGGTTTCGTCTCGATAGATGAGCAAATATAACAGTAAAACAAATGAAACATAAAAGTAAATAAAAAGATGGACCGGAAAAGCGTATATTTCATACAGAAGGGTAGTCCATCTCCCGACAACAGGTCACAAACCAGAGACTCACACAACTTCCCGGACCCAACCCCGTAGGGTAGGCTGTAGATGTGGCCTCGGAAGAGCCTCCCGGAACTCCACGTCGGTTTAGCCCCCCCCCCCCGAGAACCGCACGATAACTATTATTATTTATCCCAAATATAGATAAGAGTAACGTGATGGTAATGGCTAAGTAGGGTCCGTGGTGTGAAGTCAGGTTGGATGATAAGCAATTGGAACATGTATACGAGTTTAAATATTTATTTAAATTTGTTGGATGAAAAGGGAACAGATGATGAAAAAGAGATAGGAAAGTTGTGAATATCTTGAGTGCGCTAGGTTTTTGGGTGAGGGTATGTTATTAGATGTTTTAATGTATGGTAGTGAAACTAAGATATGGCATAAAATGTATAGGGGTCATTCCGCATCAAATCAACACAATTATAATGAAAATTTTACCTCACTGTCTCGGAATTCCATGAAATTTTCAACAATACTTAGCTTTATGGAGACTATGAATAATCCCAAATTTCAGGAAAATATTTCAAACCATTTAGAAACTACGGCCATGTAAAGTTCGAGAAAAATCTTGGAAAATGCGAGACCAGCAAATATTCAAATTAAGATAGCAACTCTTCTAGTTAAGCTAGAACAATGATAGTGGTTTGTAGCATTTTTCAAAGTCTTTTCAAGGATATATAACACAATATGGGTTATTAGGATTTTTTTTTTTTTTCGAAATCTACGTCTAATTTGAAATAATTTTTTTTTTTGTAGAAGTACATGATTAAAAATTTTGCTAGAAGCCATACTGCTAGAGCCATGTTGAAACTAGGTGGCACTTGCTTTCTTTCTCTCTCTCTCTACTCTTAAAATATTCCAATCAAATCTTCAGTAGATTCCCAGATTCGACTTCATCTCTTCAATAAATCGCATCTGACTATAGATCTCTTCTTCTTCCACCCTCTCTTCTGGTCCCTCTGTATTCCGCCTCCCTCTCTGTTTTTCACTGAGTCCACACACGACGACGGTAAAAACATATATTTTATATATATATATATATATATTAAAAGAAAGAGCAGCAATAAAGAGCAAAGAAGGGGTTGCTGCTGGTTGCTGCTGGCTGGGCTGGCTAAGGGGAGCAGCGGGCAGGCTGCTGCTGGCTGGGCTGGCTGGGCTGGCTGCTGGTGCTGGCTGGCTGCTGCTACATATAAATGTTGCTAAGAGTGAGTCCTTATATACAGCATATATATATGGCTATATACATATATTGGTTACAAGGCAGATAGGGCATAAAGGGCTACAGCTATACTATGGTGCTGCTATGGGCTGGCTGGCTGGCTGGCTGTTAAGGCTATATACATACAGCAGCAGTTAGTGCTGGTGCTATAAAGTGTTGGTTATATATAGTGCTACATATATATGGGGAGCATAAGGATAAAAGTATCTCGTATCAGTATCGGCTTTCATCAGCAAAATTTCAGTATCGGTAATAAGGAAAAATTTCAGAGTACTCTTGTATCTGGTATCAGACTGTACTTCGGTATCTGTGTAACACTAATATATATATATATATATATATTATTGGTTGATCATTTATAGTTAAAAACAACCCTAAATGATATTGGTGCTATATATATATATATAAGTTGTTATGGTGCCTGGTGGGGTCATTATTTTTGCGGTGTTCGGCCATCATTTCAAACACAATACTAGTGTTCCAGTGTGATGCGATTATATATATATATATATATATATATATATATATATATATATATATATATATATATATAAGAGATATATATATATATATATATATATATATATATATATATATTGAAGAGGTGTACTGCATTCCTATATTTTTCAGATTGGCAAAGTTAGTATTGATGAATGTTATTGATTATTTATTCAAAAGTTTTTTTGTTAGAGTTTTAGAATTGACATTCTTTATATATGTTCATGGACGAGTTATAAATATATAAAAAAGATATTTACCAAATTGTGACATTTAAAGTAAGAAATAAAGTGAAAAGTGTGACATTTAAAGTGTGGAAATCTAAAGAAGTGAAAAAGATACAAACTGGAAGTGAATGTATGATAAAAAAGAAAGTGCCAAATAAAGGACATATTTGGATTTGAGAGAGATTTTCACCACCCTTGACCTGCCAAGCAATACTATTGGAGGAAGAAGAAAAAGAAGAAGTGTTGATAAACCTAAATTGTGAATTCATTCATGATCATTCCCTTATTCAAGGTAACCAAAATTGGTTCTTTAATTATTATAAGGATTTTAAAGATTTGTCACGGTTTTTCCTTTTGCACTACTGCATTATATTTTTGACAGGGAATCGTTTTGGGACTGAATCATTTTTGAATTCAACTATCTTAGCAGTGAACTATTTTAGGGAGCAAATCAAAAGTTTGGATTCATAATACAAGTCTTCATTAAAGTTTCAAGAAACCTTTAAGCAAAGAGTTACAGCAATTTTTCTTTACATTTCCATACCAGAGTTATTTTCCCATATTGTAATATTACCATAGTTAGAACTTAAGCTGCGTTTTCCCATCCATCCCATTAATCTACCAACATCCAAATTATTAATTAAATATTTGTTTAGTTATTAAATCTTAAAGCATCAACATCCTGGTTATTAATTAAATTATTATTAATTAAATTATTTATTGTTAATTAGGGGCATGTCATCGTGCATTGCATCAATATATAGAGGTTTAGTATGAAAGGAGTTGTGCATTTTGGTAAGTGAGAAAAACCCAGATTTAAACTGCATAAAACAAGTGTAAATACCTAACTTATTTATGATAAATAACTAAATATATATATCTGTCTAAAATTTTGGCTGTCTCTCTTTGCCCATTTACTATTTTTGCTTGCAAGAGGGCACGCTT